>BGPT01000865.1:0-30947 GCA_003297045.1 Symbiodinium sp. clade C Y103 | reverse complement strand
TTAAATTAGCGATAACCAAATCGATAACGTAGCGATAACCAAAAATTGCCAAAAGTGGCCCCGGGCAGCCAGAGACCCAATCCATCCCCGGAGTGGCGCACTTCAATCTTGCGTCAAGTCTTGAAACATTGTTTATTGGCGCGGTCCAGCCCGTCCTTGAAACCTACCATTGAATACAACTTGGATCTAATGACCCAAAAAGTTGAGCAGAATCTGCAGAAACAGAAGGCGCGCAACAGTGCAAAAACCTAGTTGTTCTAAGGGGAATTCCTTCCGCACTTTGAAGAAAAACCGTGGACAGCAGACTCGTGACGATGAAGTGCCCCTATTGTTGATGTGGAGATGAATTGAAATGGATCTCCAAATCATTCCAAATCAATAGCCGTTGTTNACGTGCTACAAAACCGTGCAAATCGATATAGCGAACTACCTGAATCGATAACTTTGTCCCAAGACCGCCTCTGTGACCCTTAGTTTTGGTCCCTTCTCAAATGACATCTCATAGGGTACTGCTTGCAGCTATCAACATCTATCAGCTAGCTTCTGACATGATGCTGTTCCACCGATGGCATGTGACAGCCACGAGTTTTTAGAATTGGGAGGTGGGCAACAGCTCCCAAACTTCCAGGTGCTTGTGCTAAGATATGGGCGAAGGAAACATAACGTAGCAGAGGCCACAGTGTAAACTTGAGAGGGTGGGTTAGTAGCTGCAAACTGCCCTTACACTAGAAGTTTTTCGGGCAACGTTGTAATTGATTTTAATTAACACAAAACAAACTCTTGGTGTCAGGTCGTCCAAATGTTTGATGTTTTTCTATGTATTTTTGGCACCCGACGTGATTTCAGGTTTCAACATGTGAATTCGGACCCTGTAAGAAACATAACTGCAGGTCCGCTCAAGGCTAACGGAAGCATACAGACCTTCACTGACAGGATGAATATTGTTTATATTAAGAGCACAGATATCCAAATTACAATGGACAGCCCCAAAGATAGGGCTGCTGATGGCCAATGAATTTCAATGTGGACGACTGGGCAGGGAAGCCCAGGGAGGAATCTCCTGGAATGTTGAAGCCGCTCCAGTGTTTGGTTCGAGGGGCAAACAGAAAACACATCCCAAAGATCATCGAGTCATCCAGACAAACGGAAATGGATGGGACAATGATCCTTTCTCTCAGAGAGGTTGAAGACACCAGTCACATTCTTTCGAAAGGTGAGCGTTCCTGTAAATCAAACGTATGGTAAGTTGCCATGGGCCGGCTGGAGATGGCAGCAAGTTGTTCTCAGACATTTGCCTTCTAACGCTTGGATTTGGGTTTCTTGAGGGCTTCTTATATGTAATTTTGATGGTTCACCATGATTGATCAACCATTATTGAGGGCTATTAACGACAAGTTGTTGATGTCATTTCCAAAGCGGCTCAGGCCAGAAGAGCCCCAGCTTGCGTTTTGTCGCACTTTTCCAAAGGGCCGCAGGCGGGCACACCGCCGCGCAGCTGTAATTTCTCATGTTCCCAAGATGGCTGCAGGTCGTGGCTAGGGCTCAAGCAAGTATTGAGGTTTAGTATACATTTTCTTGAAATGGCTGTGCACCATGATTTTGAGCCTCCGGATGCCTCCGGGAATTCTCCCCGCTCAAAGCCATCCCACCCAGAATGCCCTGAGCCATAGGCACTGATTTGCGAGCTCTTGCAACATCACCCCCAGGACTTGCAAGCTATGACCCCAGGGATCACGAACGAGCGGTGTGCACTAGATCTATCCTTGGTGGCGTGTTGAATCTGTCAGCTGCAGCAAGCAGCAGTATGGAAGTAATGGTTGGCCACTGAGAAACAGAAAATTTCAGAATCAACATCAAGATACATTATTAGCTGTCCAGCCAAGTTACGGCATGACTTTATGATTGATTTTGGAAGTTGCCTCCAGAGAGTCACTTTACTATATACATGTCTCGATATGTCTCGCATTTCTTCGCAGCTGAGCAACACCAGACCATTTTGACCCATTCTTAGCAGCTGAAAGACCAAATCTTCAGACCAGTCACCAGGCCCTCTTGGCCAGCTATGAACGCAGGAGGGTGAAAGGTGCGGTGCCGGGGTTTTCGGATGCGCCGGAGTGGCGGTTCCTCCGCACTTTCCATGTCAGGTGACCGCGATCCTCTGCTGCTGGATTGGATGCAAGGTTGGGCCATGAGTTTGCCGGGCAAAGAAAGCTGCTCCTGCGCAGCCAACGCATCACCGGCCAGGAGTCACCAACGCGATCCTGATTCACAAGTGAGAGAGCCAAGCGAAAGAGGAGCTAAGCTGTTAAGCTCGACTTGCCCGTAGCAGTTACACACAGTTACCCTTGGGAAATCCAAATTCCATGCCAATTGTATGTGGTTTCCCCCTAAGATATAATGTTCCCCTTGCTAGGGTTTGGTTGCCAGAAGGCTGTACAAGACGCACTACAGTGAAATCAAAACTCTGTAATACCAAACTCTGAAATTCCAAAATGGTTTAAGAATGCAGAATATGGCAGATATTTTCAGATACGGCGGGCTGCACACGTTTAGCAGTCTCGGGCGCCTAGGTGCGACAACAAAGCATCCCAGCTTCGACCAACGCCCTGCCGCAATCAGTGGCCCATGGTGCTGTCCTCAGTGGGCACCAAACACTGCATTTCAGTGGCAAAATCATCCACTTCGCTTTTTCATTTGGGATCTCTCATTTTTTGACACAAGGTGCCATTTTCATCCATTTTCATATTTTCCAAGAGCTTTCATCCTTCCTATCCCATCAGAAACTTAGCACCTTTGCTGCTTGCAGGCAGCTCCGCCAAGTGTGCCAGCACCCGAGTGCACTGCCATGGTGAGGGGAAGTGAGAAAATGTATGAACATGTCCTTGACCTGAAGATGCGTCCAAGTATGGATACGACAAGACGTATGACTTCATCATGATGAATGCAGATTGTGGATTAAATAGATGTTGATGGATGTTGATACCCTCTGGTAAACTAACATAGCTATTGAAAATGGCCATTTATATTGGATTTTCCCATTAAAAATGGTTATTTTCCATAGTTATGTTAGTTTACCAGAGGGTAGACCTGTTGATCAAAACACTTGTGAAGCTTGCTGACGGTTGCTGACGGTTGCCTAAGGCCTCAACCAGGTCACCTGGCATCCCATGGCAGCCCGGAGATTTTGGCAGGTCTCACCATGTTGCCGCCCCAGTTGATACTGTACCCACTCATAGAGCTTGAATTGAGTTATATAATGGGGTGTTATATAATGGGTACTATAATGTTATATAATGGTACTATAATGGTACTATAATGGTACTATAATGGTACTATAATGGTACTATAATGGTACTATAATGGTACTATAATGGTACTATAATGTTATATAACACCTGTTAAACTGATTAGTACCACATTGCTGATATTTTTCGGTGTTTTGAAATGGGGGTACCCCCAGTCCTCATCCATTTGAATAGGATGTTCAATTACAAACCATTCCATTTTGGGGTACTGTACCTCCATTTATGGAAACCCCTATATTGGTGCTCCTACTTCAAAATGGACCAACAGCCAACCTCTAAACGTGGCATGGGTTAGTCATTGTGAGGTCACAGCGGGCAGCAGTCACCAGCCCTGCCGATCGTGCTTTGCTTGTGGCCTGGGGCTGAAGATCTTCGATTTGGAATTCCAAGAGACTGGCATCTTATCCATGCAAATCATATTTTTTTGGGGCCTTGCTTTCAGCCATTTTCAGCCATTTTTCAGCAATTTTCATCCATTCTGATTAATTCTTCTAAATTCAATGAGTCAGTGGGTCAGACCTGCATCCATACATTTCTTGTGGACGTGTTCCGGCTCAGGTGGCTGGTGCAGGTAGTGGCAAGCGGGGCTCCCAAATCAGCATGTCGTGACGTCGCTGGATGGATGGGAATGATATATGGGGAATCATCACCAAATGGATATATGATACCAGCTATTTTCAGGTTGGTGATGATTGTAATCCAGCCAGAATCAATCCAATCAATTTTTCATGCAATCGGCATATGATTGTTGGGCATCCAGAGGTGATTCGAACCCACATTTTACTGCTAAATATTCTCAGATGTTCCATCATCCCCCAACAATCTCAATGTTTCGAATAAAAATGAACAAGTAATACTTTAGATACCCCAACTCTATATAGTAGTATTGTCATTATATACCACTGTGATTATTGTGTATGATATATATATATATATCTCTCTCTCTCTCTCATTGTCGTATATCTCTATGTATCTCATCAAAGTGTAATCATTAATACTAGAGAGAAATGGCGATGGAGAGACAGAGAGAGAGAGAGAGGGAGAGAAATAGTTGTTATGATGGAGAGAGAGAGAGGGAGAGAGAGAGAGAGAGATATATATATATATAATATCCAGATATCAAAATATATGATAAAGATTCGACTGCATCCTAGTGGCTCGGCCACTCCTGTCGTGCAGCGTGCCACGTACTCGTAGCGCTCGTGGCAGCGGTGCAGCC
Organism: Symbiodinium sp. clade C Y103; assembly: GCA_003297045.1. Classification (NCBI taxonomy): domain Eukaryota; class Dinophyceae; order Suessiales; family Symbiodiniaceae; genus Cladocopium; species Cladocopium sp. clade C. The sequence goes on along the minus strand of BGPT01000865.1, from coordinate 26,423 downwards.
ATGTCGATGGCAAAGGCAGGGCACGAAGCGGATGCCATGGTAACAATGGAATGGTGGGCTTGCACCTATCCTTCAGTAAACTAACATATAGGAATAGAAAATCACAATTTAACGGGTGAACCATTTGTAACTGGGCCATTTTCCATAGCTATGTTAGTTTACCAGAGGGTAAACTTCTTGAAATCCAAAAATTATGAAACTAATCAACTTGTCAAGAAATCGAGAGACTCAAGAGGACATCATCCCTTAGTCAGGTTGGGCCAGATTTTCCCTGTTCCCATCGAAGACCAATCTTAAACATCCCATTTCCATCCATTTCCATTGATTTCCCACTGCTATACTTCAATATGATCAGTATAAGCATCCCCCTAGACATCGTGAAAACGCAGATGAAACCAGGTGTCTTCACGCATGGCACGCCCTTGGGGCGCCCGGTTTCGCGTTGGGCGCCAAGGCTGGCATGTGGGTTGGTGCCGTTGGTGCCGTTGGTGGTGCCCCATTTTTGACCAATGTAACATATCAGAACCAAGTTGCACCATGGATAGAATTGTATAGATTTAGCATGAATGACAGCAGGTTTGTGGTGGATTTTTTTGTGTTCTGTGACTCAGTGACTCTTTAGCTCTCTTTGCTCAGCTTTGGTAGATAGAATGAGCCCTCTGCTTTCTTCCTGATCAGGTTGCTGGCGGCGCTTTTCTTCCGTGCGCTTCTCGCTCCCAATTGACTAACCGGGGTGATGATTATAGGGGATTGTGGGGAATATCCCAATCCATTAGGGGAATCCCGTTCTCAACCTCACCTGTATAGTGTTTGGTCGGGGTTCTGGAGCGTGGCCGTCCGTCTTAAGCCACTTGAAGTTTGAACATGCTAGACTGTTATATATAGATATGGAATGGTGCGAGATAGTGCGAGTACGGTTAGGCATTTCATACTTCTGAAGAAATGATGCTACCAAGACGCTTCCTTTTGGCCATTTGTGAGGTGATGACATGGATTTGATCACCACTCAGATAGTAGATGACGTAGCAGTGGTGCCGGGCCCAGGAACATGTCGCATTCTGGATTCTGACGAAAGTGACTAATTATGCGCAAAGCAGTTGAGCAACCCCTTTGAAACCCCGAGGTGCGATTTCTATCTCCAGAGGGGCAGTTCTCTTGGGGCACGCGTGTGTGGGAGCATCGCATCAATCCATCCCTCATCAAGCAGGCTGGGATCTCCAAGTCAGATTCGAGCTTTGCAGATGCCGCTCGGCACAGATGCTGCAGGTGAACAAGTCATTGGATGCAGCGGAGGACGCCGGTGCACAAGCTCTTCTGGTCACAGGCCGAAGTTTCGGGATGGCCGATGGGCCACAGATCAGAAAGGGAATGCCAACTGCAGAAACCATAGGCCATAGGCCATCATAGATTGTCATAAATTACTATACTAATTCCTAAACTATCCTAAGCCATCCCAGACTAATTGCCATAAACTATCACAAACTATCACAACAACTACTGTCTCATTTTGCTTTCCGTGCAAATTTCTAGAAGACCGATCAGATCGGAGGCTTTCTTCTCGTCCGAGGCGATGGCAAGTTCTTTTGCAACGGCATGGACCTTCAGCTGCTGGGCATGGCTATGGCATCATGAGTCCGAAGTGTTGGTTGGACCTTTGAAAGCCACCATGTGTTGGGGATTTGAAGTGGAATCACCATCCATTGGTCATTGGAGGAATGCCAAACGATACCAAATGATGGTAGTTACCTGGCAATTACGTTACGCTATAATTTTACCGAATTGTAATTACCCCTACAGACCACATTCAATTTGTCAGCTATGTTGGAGCATAGCGAGCTGGACTCGCAATGGCAATGCAGCCCAATGTTTCCAGCACTTTTCATCTCAATGTCAACTATAGACTATAGTTGTTTCTTTGAAATCAACTGCACCAACAACCAGGAATGGTTAAAAATCTAAGCTTAGAGCCCTCCCCACTTGTAGATTCTGGCCAATTTTGAGTGGTCAAACATCTCATGTCTGTGACTTGGAACCCAATCTTGGCCCACCTCCTGATGCCCTTGGTGAGGTACATCTCGGCCAATGTAAACCAGTCCACCCAGATTCAGACCGACGCTGAGAAGTTGATGCGTCGCACACCAGCTGAATTTTGAGTGCCACCATGTGCCATCTCAAGTTGTTGGGGGATTCTTGCACCAGGCTTTTGGATAGAATCACGCATATCATGGTGGGAATAGTTGTAGAATCCACAAAGGGCGGTATGGATATACAATTATTACACCATCATCATCATCATCATCATCATCATCATCATCATCATCATCATCATCATCATCATCATCATCATGCGAGGTAGTAATAATTTGCCATCCGCTGATCAAACATGGCAATGAGAAATGACAACATTTATGGATGCTTTTCTCATTAAACTCTCAATTGCCATGTTTGATTACCAGATGGTAGTAATGACTTGACTGTGACCTACTGTACCTCCGGTGCTTCCTTGAGGTATCTTGACGCTGGGAATGCCCACGGTGGCAGCACTGAATGGGCACATCACTGCCGCCGGTGCCATGTTGGGCCTGTCCTTCGATAAGCGCTTGATGGTTGGTGATTCTAAGAGACCCTCGCCTGTTTGATCATAACGTGGTCAAGCGCTGCACCTGCCACGAAATCGGATCTAAGGTGCTGCAGTGCACATGGATGTGTCTGAAAATGGGGCCTACCCCCAATAGCAATTTAAATATATCTAGGGAAAATTATAACTATATAATCAGCAGGTTTATATAGTGGTCCTCTATCTTCGGATAACCCACATCAATGAAAGTCCCAAGAGGCAAAGATGGCATTGGAAACTCCCCACGTGTCACGAGAAGTGCGGATGGCATTTTTCTGAGGTATACTGGTAGTTTCATTTTTCTTGGGTGTGGAAGTTCTGATGGGGGCATGTTGCACGTTGTTGAGCATGCGTTGCATTTAAGGACCTGCATGGAGCTGCTTATTGGTTGTTACACAGATTTAACACTCTCAATCCCCGGCAACCGCATGATGGTCCTCCCTGTCAATACGGCAAACCAAGATCCAACCAGGAATAAAGGAGCGATGAATTTGCAGTTTGCGCTTTCAACCTGTAGCAGTTCATTGAGGTCAAGGATTGTCATGTAATGTTGTCGTGTCATCATTGCCTTCGCGTGCTTGAGCAGGTAGGGTTCTCACATCTCATAAAACCCCTTATGACTGGAGTTGGGACAAAACATGGGCGCGGGAAGGCGGTGGTATGTGGGATGTCTTCGCTCAGTTTCAGCATGCGGGTTTGTCCAAAATCCAATGGTTGATCATCATTTTCTTCATTAAAACAATTGCCACTTTGGGGGAACCCCAAAATAATTTAAAATCATTTTAGTACGAGTTTCAATTATAAACCAACCAGCTATTGGGGCATCCCCATTTCTGGAAACCCCCACTTTGGGGTACATCCCACTTTGTAAAGCCATCCAGGTCTCTTTTTCGTTCCTGGCATTGACATTGGGCTCGTCTACTCGGCTGGCATGACGGAACTGATGCCTTTCAGTTGCAGTAGCGGTCGTTACTGCTGGTGCCACCGCCATGCCATCATGTAGCTTCAACCTAATCTCACCCCCTTGCTGACAAAGGCCAATTCCCCGAAAATAATCCGAACATATTCTAATGAGAGTAAAGTAGCATGACTTTATTGTACTTTCCCTTTCAAGAGGATTCGCACTGAGATTTGCGGTCCTGCTATAGACAGCCTGAATCCCACAATGGGGGTAGGAATGAGCAGGCCTCTTGCAAGTTGGCCTCGTTCTATTTTTTTGACGAGTTCAAGCGGCAAGATAACATGGTTGCATTTGAGGTAAGTATCCAGAGGGGGCTTCTTTACATTTGTGACTGTGCACAATCTAGAATCTACTCGTAGAATGTATAGATGCTTGGTTGGGATTTTGCAGGTTTATGTAGTGGAAGAAAGTGTGTGTCTGCATTATTGGAATTGGTATATCCCCCAAATTGCCATTTTGATACATTTTACTGCAATAGCGAACATGATGATTCAGCAGTGGATGGAATGGGTTTTCCCCCCAAGATTTCAAACAAACTCCTGTTCTCCGCACCGAGGAAGTCGAAGATGCCTCTAGCCATGTGGACTGATACTTGGCTCAGGGTGCCCCAAGGGAATCCCCTTAAGGACTGGGGCACCCTCAAAAAAATACCTTACATTATGTGAAATTTGACAGTGTTTGATACCTTGCCGACCTTGCCAACTTCCAGACTGCTCATATGTTAGCAAATGTTGGAACTGGCCGACCTGTGAGCTCTCGAGCTAAGGACGTGCTTTGCATGGGCAAGAGATATCAATCAGATGAGCTGAGGAAGTATGGCGGCGCGGCTGGTGATTCAGCTGGTGATTCAGTGGAACTTGAGCTTGCAGATCAATGGCTTTGTTGGCGACAACCATTGTGTCATTTTCCTTTCAAGCTGAACGCTGTAAAGCTGTCACCGAATCCCACTCCTTTCAAACCAACCTTGGGAACTTATTATATGCAAGCTGTGTCGCGCTGTGACTCTGGATTCAAACATTCTCCAACAGGGAAGGAAAATCTGTAAGAAACCTGGTGCCGGTGCAGCTTTGTTCCACCTGCACTTGTGCTCCGGTGCATCTTTGTTCCACCTGCACTTGTGCTCTTCTTCCGTTGGACATCCTTGGCTGTTGCCATATGTTGCAGGGTGCCGCGCGCCATCAGGTGTCGTTGAGGCAACCCCAGCGGCTGGGGAGCTTTTCGATGCAGCACTGGAGCTGGCCAAATCTCTGAGAAGCAAAGGAAAGGATGAGAAGACCCGTGACACTCGTCTCATGGGAATGTTGATATAGTTTCCACCATGAGAAGTTCACAGATTCCAGGGATCTAACATGATCTAACATGATCTACAAAACCATCCCCCCTGCAAAAATATAAAGCCCCCTCAGAATGATGGATGGTTACAGTCATAAGCCCTCATCATCCCTCATCTATATATATATATATATATAGTTGTTGGTGGTTGAGAACCCCCCATGGCCCATGATTGTCTCACTGAGTCGCACAGCTGAGGACACGATGCGCGGGATTAAGAACAACCTCTACAAGGATCTGTTTTGGGCGCAGTGGAGTCACGAACACTTCGGAAAACTTCGGAAACATTTGAGACTTAACACAAGTTTTCGTGATTGATCATCAGTCATCATCAGCTATCATCACCTGTTATAGCCTATAATCATTTGTCACAACTTATGACCAGCTATCATCAGTTGTTTTTTTTCCCGTGCTTCATCCAGCCATGCCACAGGATGCCGCTGCTGCGCTGGGCAGCGAGGTGGAAGACATGGGCTTCGCTACAGGCACCTTCTCAGCCACCGGCCGGCCTCAGAAATAGCTGCAGGATGCTGCGGAACTGCAGCTGCTGTGAAGCCTGTACAGAGCACTCGCAGATCCTGGCAGGTTTGGAGACCCTGAGATGATATTCGATCATGTTTGATAGATTTTATGATTTTCTATGGGTGTCAGTATGTTTCTGAGATGAACGTGTCAAAAAAAGTAGGCTGCTTGATAGCAGCATCGCTGCAAGCTTCTAGTCCACTTTGCTACCTGGTAATCTTGGGTGTCGGCTGACCTGCCTCATCCTTCGATTTCAACTTTAATGACGCGTCGAACAGCTTTCTGTCGCCGTGACGCATCGTTTGCTGCAGCTGCAGCTGGAGAAAAGAATCTGCGGGGAGTTGGTGAAATCGAACGAAATCCACTGCAATCAGACTTAACTATCTTAAACTGACATATTTCAAGATATTTCATGTCACGATATGTGATGTATATTATATACTATCCAAAGTGGGGTTCAGAGTTCTGGATCGGAAATCCTAAGCAATTCATGGCACCACCACAGCTTGAGACCCCTGGCTCAGGACAAAGACTCTGTTGGCCGGCGGGCCCCAGTTGGTGATGTCGTTGTGTCGAGATGACAAGATGGTGACCCCTCAATCTGTACGACTCATGTAGCCTTTTGGATCCACTTGGTTCAGTTGGATCATGATGGACCTTTGAAATTGAGAGTTTTGATTAAGAAAGATGTACTGAGACATGTTGGCAATGATGTCACTGATGTCACCAGCACTTCCTTGCATCAAATTCTACTCTCTAATCTCTATATATATGTTTTCATGCTTTGTAGTTTCTGCCGATATTTGTTCAAGATCTTCTTCCTTGCATGCTTGCTGTACATCCAAGCCAGCATGTGGACGAAAATGCTACAGCAATTTGCTAAATGTTTTCGTTTTCGTCAGATGTATTCTATGGATCCTGATCCAATTCTACTTCTTCCTTCCTCTCGCCATATCTTGGCTCCAGCATCACACCATGAGTGAGAGCTTGTTATGGGATTGTAGCCATATCATGCTGTATCAACATCCCACTGAAACTGCTTAGCTTTAGATATTCCCGTCTAAAAATTCATGCGGCGTTGTTTCCCATGGTGTTGCAGAGGTAACGAGAGAGACTGAGAGATGAGGCTCAGACATCATCAGCTTGGACTCACCAGGCGGGACTGAGCCATGGCGGTGGTTTTCCCCAAAGATAGTTACTGGCAATACAAATGTCCTTTCCGGAAGACCTGGGTGGATGTGAGCAAAGAAGAGGACCGCCAACTGAAGGAAGCGTATCGCTCGTTGCCCAAAGGCAGGGCCGGGAGTTAGACATGAGAAGGGGCGGCCAAGTGTAAGCTAAGTGGTCTTGAGTCCTGGCTGTGAAATGCTGTGAATACCAGACTGGGTTGTTCACTGCGTTGCATTTTAGGACTGAAAACTGCCCAAATCGAAAAAAGTCGTTGCTTCCCGGCTTGCTTAGACAGTCCTACAATCTCAGAATTGCTTGAGAAAATGGATCAACGCTTAACCATGCACTGACCATGCACCTCGGCTGACACCATAGGTGGCCATCCCGTGGCAGTATGCAACGTTGGCACTACCAAGTTCTCCACGGACTTCCAGACGATGATTCGCACCAATGTGGCCAGTATACCACCATTTGATTAAATACATTTTCAGTGAGACCCCAAGGTTTGGATTGATTTTGCCGTTTTTTCTGCTGTTTTTCCCTGATGCCCCAAACTCGGAAAGTTGGCAGAGGATGTTGTTTTTGAGTGTCTCCTAAGGGGAAGAACCATTTCACATCTGTGGAGTTCTCAGTACCACTTGGTCCCATGGACCATTTTTTCCTCTAAAACCATCTAAAACCAAGCTTTTCGTAGTCCATTGCATCCACTTTGTGACAATACATCAATCATCACAGCATACTGTGAGTAATCATGATTGCTTGTGAAGTTACTCAAAACGCTCTGGAATAGGCTGACAGTTCTAGAGTCTACTTTGCATCCATGATGACAAAGCACACCGCTGCAGAATTCGTAGCCGTGTCCCTTGAATCATCGCCTGGCCACTGGGGCTGCAGGCAAGAGGTGCATGGAGGTTCGCCTCCGTGATGGGCCTCTTCCCTTCAAACTTCAGGATTCTGCTGAAGAAGCTCCAGCATCATCCACCTTGGATGGTGATGGGTTGGGTAGCTGGTCCAATATGATCCGACTCGTTGCAAAAAATGTCTAGATGTCTAAAGCAAGGAAAAACTTAGGACTATGATTCTGATTATTTGTTGTTGCTACATGTTGCTACATGTTGCTACAGCATGTTTTGTGGGCTTGACTTTGTTTGAACTTCATAGTAGTAGGCTTCAGTTTGGGAGTTGGGAGCAGATCGCTCCAAGATGGCAAAAGCGGCCTTTAAAATAGATCAATTGAGAAGCAGTAGCCCAATATGCCATCAGATGAGACACGAAACCACGCTTTGTCACGAATTACAGGTCAATATGAGAGTGTTTCTTTCCTTTTAGTTCTTCATTCTCAAGCTACTTTCAAATTTGCCACCTTCAACTTTCAATAGTGGCTCATTGATTTTCAGCACCCGATCAGCTGATTCTGTGTGCTGGTTTGAGGCATCGCCCCGTGTGACCTAGAAATGGATGGTAAAAAGGTGCCACACTCTGCTCCCTGGCCTTGGGAAAGCTGGGATGGGAACGGCCTGGAAAATATATGCCGATCCTCTGGAAGTTAGGCGTGGCAATGGTACACCATGGACAATCCAAGGGCACAATCTATCTGGGCAGATGATTCGCATTGATTTGCCATGATTTACTTGTTGACCTTGAGGCTTTCCCATGGCCAGATGAAATGGATGGTAATTAACCCAGAGGTGACAGTAGAAGTGCAACGCCGCGAGGGTGACAGGGATATAATTTCAGACCAGATATTTGCAGAATTTGATGGAAATTGGAACTAATTGGAGGTCGCCACGCCACCGAAACAAGACCTATAGCATGAATATGAATATGTCTTATCATCAATAAATCTCCACCATGCTATGAGAGTTATAGCCACAGTGGTCCGGTTTTCAAAGTGATTCAGCATGTGCACTTACAAAGAAAACGCAGCGGTGTCCAATGGGTTTGTTTGAAGGGCACCCCAAATCCACTGGTCATCATATTTACTATTCAAATAGCATCAAATAGCCCATTCTTTGCACAGGTTCTTTGACCTTTCTGCCGCCAAGGTTCGTAAAGCCTGGGGTCAAGGGATCGAAGATGGCATCACAATGAGTGGACAGTTTGAATTTACACTAGAAGCACCTTGGATGTAGCCGCGACGACGCGACGAGTGCGAAGTGCAAACATGCATGTGAAGAGCCGGTCCAAGACAATATGCGCATGATATGATGGGATGCATATGCATAGACGTGTGTGTGTGTGCATATATGAGTGTTGATGTATAGAGTTATGCGATAGTTATCAGAAAACTATTGCAAGCATATATTGAATATGGCATATATGAAGATAGATTTAAAGATATCTAAAATATATCATAACATATTCTGATGTCTTGTAGGTTGTAGCAAGGATTAGCAAGGCACTGCATTGGAAAATTCGCTCCGAGGCATCAGAGAAGGATTGCTTTGGCGAGATGCTTTCGTGGAATATCCTCGCCGCGGGGATCCTGCCGCAGAACCTGGACAACCGCTGTTTGAAGTTCCATGGCAGCAATGGTGGAGCCCATTTTGTCGGTGGTTGGTGACGTACCCTAGGGATCCCTAGGGTTACATAAAAGATGTGGAAAACCCATGGAAAAGCCACAGGAAAATGATCAATGCTGGGTCCTCACAGCTATCTCAGTGTACAGGAGGATAAGACCAGTGATGTCAAACTGAGGTTTATCATCATTTGACTCTGGTAAACCTAAAACCATCTAGAATCTAAAACCATAAACCATCGAGCATATTGCCAGAAATGCGTGGTTCAAAACATCCCCGAATGGTAGATTTATGCCACTGGGTTTGCCGCATACTATGTTGCTTTTCTCGATGCTGTATAATATCAACCTCCATGTTGACTAGTCCTTGTTCTGTAGTCCGGTTGGCATCCCCAGCCTGCCGACAAAGTGAACACTGCATGATCAAGTCTTGATAAGAGGGAAGTTGCTGGAACAATTTCCCAGATAATATTGTTCTTATATTTTTTCCCTAGGTATATTCCTACTACTGTATTACTGTATTACTGATTTTAGTGTTTGGTGTATTTCCTTCTTTCTCCACATGGGCCAGCAAGGTTCACGAGTGCACAGGGAGACGAAAGTATGGGCAGCAAGAAAGAGATTGCGAAGATGCTGGCGAATCCTCGAGCCTATCCAATTCACATCTCTTACAAGCCGCATCCAGCATTCCAATTCATTAGCCGTGAGCATGTTCCGCCGAATGAAGTGGGTAGAACATTCCTGAAGTTGGTAAAGGACGCAGTGGCCGAGTTGGATGGAAACTTGGACAATGTCAAGCACAAACATCAGAGGAGGACATTTGAGAGGTACCTTCTCTATTTGCAGGATCACTATTCTCAAACAGGCGATGATTTGAGTGATGCTCTAGATATTGAAACATGTGTGAAACTCTATCCCGAGACTGCCTTCGGCTTTCTGTTGATCAACAAGACGGGCCCGGGTCTTCCAAAGATCCTTCGTGGAGAGATTGATGTGTTGGAATATTTGTTTGGTGGATGATGTGTTAGTATGTTTTGTGTAACAAATCGAGAATATGGAGATTTTTGTAATTGTTTGTTTGGCGAATCCGGTGGATGACGTCTCATTTAATGGATGATACCTAGAATCATGGATGCATCTGCGTAGAAGGGTGGAAATCCACCAGCCAAGACATCCTGCGGCCGCGCTTGAAAATGGGCAGCTTGACCTTCCAGAATCCACTGTGGCCAGAAGTCCAATATTCACATTTGCCTTCATATGGGAGATCCGAAATGATGGTCATTCATGCAATTCGTAGTAACTCGTAGTACAGTACATACTAAACACCTGGTGTTTCATGTTTTAAATAAGGGATTGAATACTAAGTATTTAATTGGGACCGTTCGCAGCATCAAAACTTCACCGCAGCTTCAAGGCTCGTGTCCGCTGGCTGGTGGCTTCAGGCCAAGTCACCCAAGCCAGTGAGGTGGGCCCCTCGACGTCGTAAGCTTTCCGATCTTCTTTTTTGGGGACCGCTATAGCTGTGAAATTCTGAGACATTTGGGACTGTACCTTGTTGCTTGATAAGTATTGATGAGTTTGAAGAATCGCACTTTGCATGTTGCGTTGCTTGACTGCGCCGCAAAGCCACCGTTTTCAGATGGATCGTGTGAACGCTAGTAGTCTTCAAGTGCCACGGGCATTTGTGCCCCGGTGCAGTGACATTTGAAAAGGTAGAGCACCAAGCATTGCAAAAAGTCACTCAGCAAGATGAATCGAGTTGCCAATGGTGCAAATATGATACTCGGATATGTTCACAAGTTCCTCATCGGACATGTTTATTATCCGTGCATATATATGATATACGATAATATGTATAAAATACAATTAATATACGATTATACACTCCGTGTGTGTATCTCCAGGCCTTTTGAATATGTTGGAAGTCAGGGGTTGGTAAATGTCCCTCTTGGAGGATTTTGAACATCACCTTCAAGTATTTGGAGATGATGTTCCCAATATATAGTTGGGTGATGTTGAAATTGGGACATTTGCGAAGCCCTGTTCAATTGGAAATCCCCCATTGAGTTCTTCCCAGCTACAAACCTCCATCTACCAACCCCTGGAAGTTTCAAGAAACCATCCCTGCCTGGCTTTTGCCTCCCTTCACCAAGATCTTATTGCTCTCTTTCAGCCGCGCAGCCTGCGATGAGCCGAAGCCCTGGAATTCCGAAAGATGGGAAAGTGGCGGCAGTTTGCACCGGGCTTGGGTTCTGAACCCTTTAAGAGATATAGGGTATATTGGGGATTTAAGCAGGAATGGACTAACGATGGGTATCAATAGTGAAGTGAGATCTATATAGCTATTATATAACCAACTTGAACTGAGTGGGTGTGTGTGTGTGTCTGAAAATGGGGTGTTTACCAACAATTTATGGCAATGTTAATGAGGAAAACAATGATCAACATATGGGATTTGGGGGTCCCCATTTTCAGACAACCCCACATCACGCAGCTGGTTCCTGTTCATGCCACGGGCCCCCATCATTTGTGGATTTGTGGAAGACGTCCAACAAAATCTCCTGCCAGATCCTCAGGTCATGGTTGGAACCTGCTGCCAGAGACACCAGTTGGGGGTTTCCTGAAATGGGGGTCCCCAAAAATGGATGGTTTATAATGGAAAAACCTATTAAAGTGGATGATTTGGGGGTACCCCTATTTTAGGAAACCTCCAGTTGAACAGCAGAATTTCACTTGTCGACAGCTTTGTGGCGTGCAGGCTCCGGCAACGCTTGCGAGCTTTGGACAGAGGCACAAAACAGCCTGGGGCGGTGAGTGTGTGTGAGCCTTCAAATCAAGACTTGAGGAGCTGGCTCAAGAAATGACGATATTGGCATATATTGGCTTGGTTTCTGATATATAGTGATTATTGTTGCATATTTGTGCGTGTGCTATTGTGCAATGACATACCAGTCTTCAAATATAAAATATTGCATACTCACATTCACGTACGTGATGCAACCGTGAAAAATGGAGATCTTCCCAAGATGGCTGTGTTGAGAATGGAAAAATTGGATTTTGATGTTTGCCTGGTCATCCGTTTCTGGTAGGCCTGTCTGCAGCTGTGAAGGTGGCTGGCTCAAAGCTTCAGAGATTTCAGGTGGTAGATGGACTCTACCCGAACATATGTTTCATTGTGTTTCTGGCATATGTGGCGCGCATTTGGTGGATTCTATCAGCCCCACAACCATTGTTGTCATTGGTGTTTCTCATTTTTTTCACCACAATCTATGAAAAGTGCGGGCTCCACGTCCAGCAATATGATGTACTGCTGGAAGTTGCCAGGGAAGACATCCCAAGACTGAACTGATTTCAACCAACTTGTCAAGTCGAAATGACACATTATGGGAACAGGATGGCAAGGGTCCAAACCTTGGCACATCTTGGGTTTCCTGTTTTCACACCAAAATAGATAAAGGATCGCCCATGTCCTCCATCACTGCCCCAGGTGAGGACGTTCCACAGTTTTGCCCTGGATCTCTTTCGTAGCCACCGCGAGGCTGCACTGAATGCCACTGAGACCATGGAATCGAATCGGAATCTCATCGTGTGTCAGAACAGTATGTGATAAGATGTGCTGTATGGACACCATATATCGGTGCGAATATCACATGATCACATCGTGCTAAGAAATGATTCTGTAACCTTGTTGATCTTAGTCACTCTTGTTGTTCAATCTTGCTGGGCGTGTTCACCAGCATCACTTCATTTCACTGGATTTCTGATTCTGTCCTGTGGCCGTTGAGCTTCGAAACCGAAGCAGTAGAGAGGAAGCCCAAAAAGCTGGGCGATTGTTGTTTTCGAAGCTTAACTGCAAGGCAGATGGTGACAAATCAAAATTCTTGCTGCTAGTCGGTACTCTCAAATAATCCCATCCCCCATTCATGTGTGAAACGCCCCCCACCCAAAAAAACAATGATTTGGTAGGGATTTGCTGCTGATCTCCCGAGATGGCGATAGAGAGAGAAAGAGAGGTAGGGATTTGCACATATTTGGCATGGGATTAGTTATGTGCAAGTGACTGCAAGTGCTTTTTAGACTCTTGGACCATTTTGGCCCTGAAATATTTATTTTTTTCCGGCAACATTCAGCACATACAGTAGTTTTTTTCCGCTCCGAGGCCCAACGATGGCTCTGTTCAGCGATGATGCCTATAACACACAGTTCCCTGGCTGATTTTGTTTCTTCACCATGATCCGTTGGTTGGCTGATGATCTAAGGCTGGAGCCTGGCACTGGGGCTGGCACGCTGATTGGAAACTGGTTTGAGGACGGAACCAAACATGACGGGGGGCAGCTGCTGGAACCATGACGTGAATCCTGGCCATAGAAAAGCCAGCAGTGAGTAAACCGAGTCCAGATTGAAGATGTGGATTTTGCAGAGTCAGACTAGTTTGCAGGCAGGACGATGCCACAAACTCATTGCAGGAGCGGGCCCTTCGTGATTCCTCTGGTGAGGGGCGAACAGTGCCGCAGCGTTGACGTCTCAGTTGAAGATGGGCTGATGCTGGGCAGACGAGAGGAACATGCATGATTCATCGTATCAATGCCGGTCACCAAAGCTGCAGAACTATGGTTGAGATTGGTTGAGATATGCAAGCATGCCTACATCACGTGAAGGAAGCCCATAAGGCTGTGTCCGAGTCAACACAGTCTTGCAGCAGAATAAAAAGACGGAACCAAGAAAGCAAGGACTGATCCTATGTATACACCGAGGGCTTCATCAATCGTCGTTTATTTTCGACCTCATATTTGTATATATTGTACTTGTAGAATTTCACATAGTATTGTTTTCACATTGATCTTGCATATGTCCTAGAAAGTGTGTTTACTTCCTGTTCAATCCCGGATCTTCCGGAAGCCCCGGGCGTGAGGTCACTTGCCTCGATCAGGGCTACTGAAAGACTGGACCAAGGTGCCACCGCAGCCCAGGACTGCATGAATCCAATGAGATCCAACAAAGATCAGCAAAATCATCATCATCATCATCATCATCATCAACAACAACAACAACCACAACATCAACCACCATCATTCACATGGAAGTTACATGATGTTACGTTATAAGCCTGTACTCATTTTTGACCCTTGTATATCTCTATAGCATTGTTATCATCATCCCACTTTCATTTGCAAAGTCACGGGGCAAGTGTGGAAAAGAAAGTCGGCTCTGGCGCAGGAAAGGCGACGACACCTTCGACCGTGTCTATGGGCCAAAGTCATCGCTTGAGTGGGAGCCAGCCTCGAACGCTATTGGCAAGGCAAGATCGATTGCTTGTGGGGAATATCATAGGAATTTCGTTGAGAATGCAAGGGCGGTGGTTTCATAAATCGTGATGGATCAACACCTTTTGAGCCGCGCTCTCAAAACCTCCCATTGCGTTTTTCGTAAGGGCCTTGTCATGCTGCGTTTGGCGTAAGCAAAACCCTCCCTTGCGTAAGGCCGCGTAAGAACTTCGCGTAAGTGCTTCCTCCATTTGCTCCGTAAGGAAAAATCCCATGCGCGTAAGCATGGCGTAAGCTCTGGCGTACCCTAAACGATAGGACATAGTGAGTGACTGAAGGTTTTTGATTGGCTCGATTGTTACTATATTTGGGGGAATAAGCATCCATTAAGCAGCTATTCTAGGGTACCTAGGGTGCCAGGGTTGTGACTCATTGCTAAATATCACAAGCTGAAAATGCAGATGGGCATATCAGCAATTTCAAGTGGTTGATAGGATCACAGTTTCAGATTTGAGTTTCCAGCACAAGGGACTAAATGGGATGCCCTTCCCAATTTGCTTTCGGCTTTCAATTTTTTGGCATTGGTGGCTTTGGAAGCCAGGAGGGAGCTATGGGTTTGCCCCTTCCGTCACAATCCATCATAGATCTTTGAGTGCACGAATGAACATGTAGAGCTGACTAATGATTTGGCTGCGCAGGTAAGGCATGGCATGCAAATGCATTTCGACAATTTCGATTGAGCATGCAAAAATGGGGTCATTCTAAAATCGCAGTCCAGAATGATTCGAGTTTTTGCTGGATGCTTTTGAACATTTTGGGCAACATTCGCAGGGATACCAGCGGGTACCAAGGTAAAATGACCCCACCTTTTTCCTGCACCAGGTGGATAACTCCACTCCGAACATCATGATGGATGGCCCTTTGGACGTTGCCCTGAAGACCGCACATCACGAAGGGGCGGAGATGGATGTGCAGAGCGAGGCGGCTGTTTGCTGCGCAGTTTGACTGTGAGCTCAGTGAGCTCTGGATCCTAGATGATCCTAGACTTTGGTTTCCAGTCCTGGTTTCTGTCAGGAGGGAATTTTAGAGGAGGTCAATCACGTTGCTTGGCGGAATTCCGGAAGACTGGGGACTAAAGATGCAGCTAAAGAACGAACTGAGGCTCGATACTTCGAGACCACCACAGGGGTCGGTCACCAGAAGCCCGACTACACCGTGGCAAAGAAGGTGGGATGTGATTTTTTATGTTGGGATACGGCAAAGAAGGTTGGAAAGTTGACAACAGCATGAAACAGAACGTTGGATGAAGGTGTGCTTCAAATGAGGAAAGCTGAACAGTGTAGAGGATTGACCATGGTTGATCCCATTTGAAATCCCAAAAAACGGTAAAGAATGTTGAACACCATATTTTCCCATATTTCCCCCCCATCATCCAACCAGCTTATGAACATCTTGGGTCCAGACATGGCTGTCATTACTTGCCTATGACCTTGCAGGCATCTCACACGTCGAGACTTGGTACGGATGCGGCGGGGTTTGCCCATCTTTAGTGCTGATGGATGCTGAGACCCTTAGGAGGATGCTGTACGCCTAAATTCAATGATGAAACATCTAGTGAATAGATATGAATAGATGTCAACACTGGATTTTAGATATTTTTTGGTATGTAGTGTATATAAAATGTATATTATATAGAAGTATCCTATCCTTTCCAAATCGTTTGTGATGACGGCCCCGCCTGAATAATGGCCAATTTTTTTTGCGCAGCTCAAGTGTGGATATGTTGATCCGCTGAAAATGTTCCACCCAGGAAGTGCTATGAACAAGAAATCCGCTGTGGACCAGAACCTGATGTGATGCCAGCCCTTGAAAACACAGGCGGAGCGGCGAAGCATGGCGGATCGTGCAGCTGCGATCGTGTCTTCGTGACAGTGTGAGCATTTTTTCGGCAAGATGGTGGAATATGATGGATATGTTAATATATATTTGTATATATTACTCTATATATATATATATGTATCACATTATGATGTGGATATTAATGTCCAAGATTTAAGATGGTTACAGTTCCAGGCATCCCAGGCATCTCAGCTCCAAGGCCAGTGGGTTCCAAGGGTCATCAGCAACTTTGGCCAGGCCTAGAAGTTCCGTTCCACGCCCACTATTCCAGGGTGGACCAGATCACCAACACCAGGACCCCTGTTTTTGACATCTTTTTTTCGGGCCAACATGAGCATCGTGCCACACTTGGATGATGTGCTGTTTGGATCCATTCTGTCCATATCGCTAGCTGGTTGGGGGTTGCAAACATTTATGTGATTTATCCTCTTTTATCACTATATGATGTTCGAACTAAGCGTGCTTAAGACACCATCATCACACATGTTTTCACCTGTTTTCTGGCATAAAAAGCCGCTATCTGATGCTGTCCCTGCAGGATGTTTATGGCGGACAAAGAGTTCCGGGGCAACGTCACCGCCTCCGCTCCCACCGGCACCTCGACAAAAAGATCCCAACCATGGAGCGCCATGGGGCCATGGGGAGCAACTGACAACTTATATGGTTGGATAGGTTGGATATTTGGTTGATTCATGTTGATTCATTATGAATCAGAATGATCAGGATGATTCATATGGTTGAAACAGAAAATGAATCAGGATGATTCATAGCACCTCAGTGACTCAGTTTCCGGTTCCGCTCATGTCGTTACAACTCGTCGATTACATAGGCGCCTGGCATTGCCATTTCATAGACCTACAGTTCAGGATGCAATGATGCTCATGCTCAAGCCTGGTGTTGGCCTATCGGGCACACAGTTCTAATCAGCTCCTGGCTGACGGCTATCAGGTGTTGGACCTTTCCATCGCAACGCAGAGTTCACAAAG
Source organism: Symbiodinium sp. clade C Y103 (assembly GCA_003297045.1). NCBI lineage: Eukaryota > Dinophyceae > Suessiales > Symbiodiniaceae > Cladocopium > Cladocopium sp. clade C. The sequence continues at coordinate 9,154 of BGPT01000865.1, read as the reverse complement.
GCAAAGTGACATCACTTGTGAGATTGAGCCGCCTCAACATGCTGACCCCAACTTGCAGTGGAAACTATGCTGGAACCTGATTGGTATCCTCATTGCCAGTATCTAAATTTGGATCATTTTGGTATCCTCATAGCCATCCTGAGGCTATTAGTAATTAATGCATTAATATACTGTAATATATTATGTATAACATCATATAACATATATAACTATTTATAGTACATGATACTACTACGACATGTTTGCCAGTCTTTGTCTCTGCTTATCAACAGTGCAAAAAATGCGCAACTTTTCCTGTGATCGACTTTGGCAACGGCCAGGGCTGCGAGAAGTTCATCCTGGCCGTCCACAAGGATGAGGGCCTGAATGCCATGTACGAGGGCTTGAAAGACTTGAATCCCATGAGGCCATGGACAGCTGCTGGGACTCTGGTGGGATTCTGGATGCCTTAACATGTCCAGACATAATCTGTGGCCCGGGGCCACCAAAAAACATCAAAAAACCAGCTAAGGTTAGGAAACCATGTCTTGAAAGCATTGAACTTCAGGCCAGGCTCATGTTTACATATTTATTGTTATTTAGATTCATTTAGGTATATATAATCATATTCATAAGCAGTTTACATAGTCATGTGCAATACCCAGCGTTGTGCTTTCTTGGTGAAACCAATTCCACTGTTCCACTGGCTGCAGGCAGCTGGGTGGCGAACATCCAGTGGCGCACTTTGCATTGATCCCGTCCTTGGCGGCACTGAAGGGCACCATCCATCGAAAGGTTCAGGAGGTCAGAGCGATCAACGAAAAATGGGGAGGTCTCTACAGCTGGGGATGTCTAATGATGTCGACTATCTTGAAAAAGTGATTGATTAGGATTTGGATCCGGGATATAGTTTACATATCGTTTACATATAGTTTACATGATTATGTAAGATGACATAAATCATTGAACGTCACTGCATGAGTGACGTAAGCGTTTTGAAAAGTGACCCCCCATCACTGATCCAGGTGTGGGGACCGCTGGGCTATGTGAACCTGCGACAGCGTTTGTGCGAATTCTGCGACCACGAAGGCGACCGGGAAAGGTTTCACCTTTGCAGTTGATGGCTAGTACCCTCTGGTCATCTAAAGTATGAACATCGCATTTAACATCACCATTCTTAAGAGGTAAATCAAAGGTAAATGAATGTATGATGTGTATGAATTGGCAATTTCCATGTCTATGCTAGCTTACCAGATGAGCACCATTGGTGGTTTCAAGTTTCAAGACAGCTTTGAAATGTCCCTTACCTGCAGGTTTCATCCGCAAGGCAGATGTGGTGGAGGTGTCTTGCCTGAAGCTCTCTTGATGCGATACATTTAAGCACAGGAAGTTCTGTGAATTTTCAAGACTACTTGCCGGGGCATGGCTGCTGCAACCTGGAAAGTGGCAGGGAAAGAACAGAGAAGCAATCCTTTCTGAACTCCACCACTGTTCAGTTTTGGCACGAAGTCATTCAATTTGTATGGGGCTTGATTGTACTACGCCTTATGTCGGCCGCTCTTGCTAATTGCGACACCTCACTTGGAAGTCGTGCGATATTGGCGAGACCACCAAGTGGCCAGTGCTCCCAAATTGGCTCCCTCGTTTTTCTACCAAGATAATTCAAGATCTGTGACACTGGATTTTTATTATTCCATCAATAAATATAGATATATATAACTGGTATACAATACACACACACACACGCACACACACGCATATATATATATATATATATACATTTACATACTACACTACATTATGTATACATATAATAAAGGCGCAGTCAAAAAATATGATGAGAACAATATGTTTTATAGTAGTGATGGTAACACAAATAGCAATACGCTACATATAATATATATATATATATTATACATATTCACAAAGAGTCATTAATGTTACTTGGAGTCATGTTACTAAGTTACTGATACATATGCATGGAGAGTGCCAAGGGCCTAGCCCCATCGAAAGTTCGCACAGGTGCTTCGTGAACACCTGGGCCTCTCAGAGGAAGAGGTCGGTAGCAAGCCATTGGATGCCACTTGGCGACCATTGGGGTCCATTGAGGTCAGGATTCTTGTGGATTCTGATGGATTCTTGATATTACCATTTCATATGGCGCAAGCCAACAGGTTGTTGGTAGAAGTCCAGCGGCCGGTCCTGCCCTGGATTCAAGTCTGCTGGAACTTGTATAGATCACTGGCTGGTGACACATACAATATGTGCATTTTCAATCCCCCCAAATGGCTAGATAAATCCTGCCATCCTGATTCACAGCTGGGAGTGGGTTAAGTTTATAAGAACCACCACCCATTCAAGATATACTGCGCTAAACCCAATCGTATCCAATAGTAGTCATCACCTGTTCTTAGTGGCTATATTTGCTCTACTCACGTTTTGAATTACGCGTTGGATTTGCTCCGTCTTTGCAATTATTTTGTTCCCCCTAACCATCAAACACCCCTGGGTTGGTAAAAGATCTATATATAATATATATGTATATATATATATATGTATTCCTTTTCGTCACCCAAAGAAGGGGGTCCATATTCTAGAGGAGGATTGAACTTTATTATTGATGGATATTGATGTGCAGTAATTCTTTGTGAATCTCCTCGTTTGCTGCTTGAATTCATTTTTTGGGCTTAAACCCCAATTTTTGATATTTCATTGAATTTACGACTTGGGCTTGCCCTTGAACATGAGGGAACTACCCCAAGAGCTTGTCCTCAAAGCAAATATACCCCGACCCTAGCCCCGCCCCCAAGCCATCCAATGACTTGAAACTAAAAGAGCCGAGGTGTGGCTGTCGCAGCTCACCACCATGAAGAAGGCAATGATTTCTTGGAAGATCGAACTGTTAATATCACCATTATTTCTGGTAGAACCCATACTGTATGCTGCACATCCATGTGCTGCACATTGGTGGTTGCAGGTTTCATGTTTTTTGCATTTTCCATTCGCAAGTGGGCTTTGTTTGCTTCAAAGAAATTGAGCTCCCGGGTGGCTCAACGAGCCAACACTGCCACCATCCCCAGAATTCATCAAAATTCATCAAGCAGCAGATGGATGGCAATATAGAGGGAGAAGAGAGAAGAGACGGATGAGATATTGGCCCATATTGGCCCACAAAATACCTAGACAAAATATGACAAAATCATCAACAATTGCCGACAAACGCCTAGCTTGATCCAGGAAGAACTGAAAGCTTCGACCTTCATGAGCTCCTTGCGACCAGCCTTGCCGCAGAAGGTGGCTGGAAGCAGCTGGAGCTGGTTGGGAAAACGCCACGCTTCATTGGATTTCACTATAGTTCATCAATGTTCATCATGGTGTATAAGCAGTACTTTCCCTTCAAAGAATCTTGGGAAAACAGGGGTAAACTCCAGAACCACCGGTTAATCATGCTTAATCACTAGTTTCGCCTCTAAGAATATAAAATCTTTTTGGGGGCATATCAGACACACTTTTGCCATTAAATCTTTGACCATCCCCAAACTCACCCATCCCGCCCATCCCCAACTCAGTGCAGGTTCGTCAATGCAACTGGCTGGTGGTTTCAAATGCTTCTTGAAAAACCTACACATGAGATGATGATTTTAATTCGGGTATATGTTGGTCACGGGGGTTGAAACTGCGAAACCACCAAGCAGGAAGCATTGCTGCCCGGGTGTTGACATTGAAAATCGCTGGTTGTGATGGATGTTTGAATGCATGTTCATGCTCCCTGATATGGCTTTAAAATGTTTCAAAAGCGATTTGTCAAAATGAAGTAGACCTCCAGTTTTTTGATAGGTGTTCATCATGTTTCATCATTTTCTCAGATTTGCCCTCTAAGATTCAGTCACTTAAAGATCTTAAAGCTGGGTCAAGTGCTGCAGCCAGGACAAGCGACGTGTTCTCACAGCCTTCAAACTTCTGCAAGGCCCTAGTGGCACCGCTCGCCTTGGTGATTGGTTGGAGAGGCGGCAGCCATGGATGGCCACGGATGGTGGCAAGATTTGTCATGCTGTGCCAGGATCATGGACAGAACATGTCAGAACATATTATGCAGTTGTAGTTCCTGTTAGTTATGTCATTTGCATTTTATTTGGTACTCTTTCGGACCGGGGTCGTCCTTGGCATACTCGTTCCACTCTGTGCAGATTTGGCCCAGACCTGCCGCTCAAAAAGTCGGCAGTCCACCTGAGGAGACTGAGCATGTGTTGCAATCTCTTCAAGATCGATGTACAATGGCCTCAGGATGTATCCACTTCACCATGGCTGCCTCAATGGATATACGTCCTGCTCGTGGGCCTAGTGACCACTATTTTTTTGGCATTTCAGATCGTACACCTGATGGACTTCTTCCCCAAGTTTGGGTGGTTCTACTTTGTCTTCCTCACCAATTGGACCTTGGTGCTCGAAACCTTGACAATGCTCTTGCTCTGGGTCTCAACCATTTGGGCATATGGTTCAGCTCAGGGTGAAGGACAGAAAGCACCCCTTTTTGTTCGATACACCCTGTCCTTTTGGTACATCATCCAGCCCATGTCGCTGGTTGTGGTGATCCTTTACTGGACTGTCGTCAACCAGTTCTGGGATCCATATCCCATCGAATTCTCGTCCTACTGGGCACACCTCCTAAATTGGATGGTGTTGACTGTGCATTTGTTTGTGAGCAACCTACCGTGGCACCTTGACATCAAAAAAACTTGGGAGCCCCCAACTGGAACGTTCAAGTTCAGACTTTGTAGGACAACCCGACCTATTCATGGTTTTTGCCACAGATATACGAGACACTTTGGACATAGAACTGAGATAGGCACTACCTGCCACATTTCTTAGGGTGACCACTAGTTGGGAGATGTCTGGGGGTGAATCAGGACATGGGACGCCGGACCTCCCATATCAGCACCAAGGTCCTTCAAGAATGGAATTTGGGCTGGGATGTTCTCCGCAGTCTTTGTGATTTGGACGATTATCCACTACTTCTTGGAGATTGGTAAAGGAGTTCCATGCGACGACTATGAGATTGAGAAGTGTCCAATCTACAATGCCTTTGATTGGAACAAGCCAGGCCAGACCATTGGGATTTGTGTCGGGGCTGCTGTTGCCCTGCTGGTGGTCCTGGGTATCTACACCGGCCTTTTCCGTTGCCGGGACGCCTGTTCCGGACGTGGCAGGACTTCGAGTGCCGGGGAGAAGGATGTTGAGGCAGCTGCGGCATCGTAGGGCACCACGCGGCTACGGCTGCACCACGAGAACAGCCGTACAGCTGCAAGAAACATGCTTGGTTTGCCTTGCTAAAAGCAGAAGGCTCCTAAAGCTGAAGCAGCAGCTGTATGGCTATGATGTTCAAGATTGGACGTGTTTTGGTATGTTTTGCTTTCCTTCTTTTCGGCCGGTGGTTTTAAGCTGAAAGACAATATTTTCACTTGCTAGCCGGTCGGAATCTTCAATGCGTCTAAGGCGTTTGAAAAAGAGGCTCATGAATCATCTGAAAGATGATTGTTCCATCATGTTGGGCATCATGTTGCATCTAAGATTCATCATCTATTGTTTGTTTCATCATTCAAAGGCCACTGCCGACGAAATTTGCAGAGCTGATAGAGTTTTGCGGAGTTAGTTGTCGATGTTTGGCAGGCTCGAGGCGGGTGATATGAAGCAGACAATCATTGTGGCATTTGGGGCAGAGGATGAGGACTGGCGAAGGGCCCAGACGATGGACAAGTCTGTTGATGTCAACCTCATCGGCCAATTTGTGTCCACTTATGATAGCCATTAAGTATCATTGATTATGATTTGCCCTGCAATGTCCCACAAGGAGAAAAGCAAGCGGGGGTCCATCTCCATTCTTCTCTCGCTTAGGTGCTGAGTCACTCAGTAGGATTAGATGCCCACAAGATTGACATGAGCGAGTTCTGTAACTCATCGACCAGGCATTGATCAACACCGGTATGGGGAATGGCCTAGCAATGTATAGCATAACACATAATCGCAGGTATGCCGCGATGCCTTTTCCATGAGTGCAGTAAATAAATGAATAAACAAATAGATAAATAAATAAATATAGATAAACAAATACATAAATATATAATAATTATATATATGACATATGTATATGTACATGTCTTCGTGTTCGTGTGTGTGGCCGCAGCTCAAAATCCAAGGCCCCGATCCATACCCTGGAGCCACAGGTGATCCATAGCCCCGATCCATACTACCCATGATCCATACATCTCTTAGGATCTCTTAGGTCTAAGGAATATGATTGGTATAAGTATAGCTTGTGATTTTTTGGTATGGATCCACTCGGGTATACCTTATCCGCAGGTCCGGATCAGACCTCTTGACATAACTCACTTGTTCTATACAGATGTCTGGATCACCGCGGAACGATCCATACCCTTTTTTTGAGCCATACCCATGTGGGTGTATGTATTATGTGTATTTTTTTTGACACAACTACATGTGCACACACTGCACACACACAGATATATACATGCGGCTTTTGGCATTTGTCCTGGGCATCCAACCACCGTCGTCGAGAAGCATGCTGAATTTCCGACTCCTTCAAGCAATGAGCCTTAATACAAAGGAGTCCGTTGCGAACACCGCAGTGACGGAGCAAGTCTTCTTGGAGCTCTTCTCCGATTTAGCCTCTTGACAGCAGGGTAAATATTGTCAGATTGTCCGGCTGTTTTACAATTAGTCAGTAGTCCTGCAATTTTTGATCTTCAGAAATCTTGAACTTGTTGATCGCCGATCCACGATAGCAGGGAAGTGTTTGGAAAGATATTTCCCAGAATCAACCGAGCCCACAGCTGACTCAGTTGACCTTGGCTCACCCGCAGCTCTTCAGGCACCCTTCACAGAGATTGGCTCCATGTTGGAGTGAGGAGAATGCTGCATGTGATGCCAGAAAAGAACCATGACGCCCAGCACGACTGGTCCCACGTCCAGAAGATCTCAAAAGTAACATTTCATCTCCTTCAAATTCCTTCAATACCAATCTCAGATTGAGGCCCTTTTGCACGTCAAAGGCAAGACTGTATTTACATCATTTTACATCTATATATCACCAGCTTACCTTTTCTTTCAGAACTAGTTTGCTTGTCAGCTGGCAAAATCCCGTGCCTGATCCAGACAGTTGTACCATAAACATTCCTATGCGGTAAATGTTACAGTTGGCAAATCGCTGGCGAATCTGCGCAAAAATAGCCAGGTTTCACCGGTCCAGGTCTTCTTTTTTGTGTTATGGACTTATGGACTAGTTATTAATCAAATCGTGCAGCCGTCAATAGCAGCTATCATAGGACATGATTTTTCCGAAATTTCCCAAGTTGATCATGTTGGCCTTGGAGAAATTGGTCCTGCACAAGCGGGGAAGCCTGGACCCAAATTCCCTCTCTGGGCTAAGCCTGTGGAAAAGTGGCTGCGCACCTTTTCAAAAAAATGATGCACCCCGGGTCGCACGCAGTTGCAATATGGGTATGGCTCAAAATTATTAACCCTATTATTGGTTGGTTGATCTTAATTTACCATTAACAATGACCATGATTTATGAAACTTTGGTGCGACGCGTTTTCCTTGCAGCCCCCCCTTTTGGATCAGGCTCTCCTCTGCGAGACCCTGCAGGAACTGTTACCCGGAAGGCCGGTTGTTTCAGTGCTGTGCTTGATCGTTTTAGCGGCTTGGAAAGGAACGGGAAGAATCGAAGAATCATCCGGGAAATCGGAGTGAAGCTGGTGCCATCATGGGGGTTTCCTAAGTCATTGGGCTACCCCCAAATCATCCAAGTCATTAGACCGTCACTTAGTATTGAAAACCATGGTGACTTGGGGATCCCCATGGCTCATGGTTCATCCTGATGGAGGGCTCCGACTCACCAAGCGTTGGACGCGGGAGCTCTTACTTGCATTTCACCAATAAAACCGATCTAGTCACACTGGCCGAATAAACTCGAAATTATGAGACACTGTGAGAATCTGTAGAAACAACGGCAAATATTAAAGATTTTGAGCCATATGAAGCCATATACATGCGAAAGTGAACCCAGCATGATTGTAGTCCCAAGATCCCAGTTTGGATCATTTCTGTCTGGATATCGTGGCATTTCTTCACCCCTTGCGCCATGGTTGCGCCGCTGGTCATGGCCATTCTGCTGCTGGGCGGGGAACCGGACCGCGACAGCTACGCAGCGCAGCTGTCCTTCGAGTTTCATCCGCCCCTGGAGGTGTTCGCCAGCTCGCCATCGAGCGGAGCCTTGGAACGTCTCAGTGCGGTGGATCAGATCAACAAGCTGGTGCTGTCCTATGAGGCTGGTGCCAATGGGAGATTCAGGTTGATTCCTGTCGATTCCTGGTTGGTTCCTGGAGCACCATTGTGAAATCGAGGGGTTTGTTGAGCCAGGGCAGCCAGGGTTACCTTTATCTGAGTCATTCCGAAGACCCATCAGCACCTGCTGATTTGAAACGGCATTCAACTGAAATTCAACATGTTCATGTCATGAAGTCATATCAAGTCCATGTCATGCAGGTCCTCTAGTATCGAGGCAAGAAACACATGGCAGAATTGCTGGTGGCTCACCTTTGCGGCCCAATGCCCGGTGTGCCCGCAGGCATTGGACACCGTTACCAATTTCTCTACCATGATTCCCAGACTCCAGGAGGTAGCGAAGTTGGAGGATGTTGGAGGTAGCCTCAGGTAATCATAAAGAATATGACACTGGAGAACCCCCATGAAATTCCAAATGATTCTAGAGGAAGATGTTCGATGTACACATGATGATATGTGGATATAGCCTTGGAGCTTTTTTTCACTGCCAGGTTTGCGAGGCATAGGTGATGCTGATCTGATCAGGGCTGAGGTGTGTCTCCAGATGCCTCAAGGTTGGGTACCTCTTCAATTACTCCATGTTAATCGAATGAAGTTTAGAAGTCTATACTTCCGTTTTACGGAATTTCATTGAATAGCAATTGATTAGCAATTCACTTGATTAGCAACTCACTTGATTAGCAATTCACTNTTACGGAATTTCATTGAATAGCAATTGATTAGCAATTCACTTGATTAGCAACTCACTTGATTAGCAATTCACTTGATTAGCAATTCACTTGATTAGCAACTCACTTGATTAGCAATTCACTTG
>BGPT01000864.1:302254-312375 GCA_003297045.1 Symbiodinium sp. clade C Y103 | reverse complement strand
TGGAAAAGACCATCCCATACGAAGGGAACATGAGAAGTGGATACTACTCGCGTCTACGCCGTTTTGGGAGTCTTCTCTGCACATGGCAGTCCTTAAAGGATATGAACACCTACTTGTNATTCCACAGAGTGCACCCTAACACAATTGACGGAATCCTTACAGCGAAGTTTGTTCAACAAGAAGCACCGCTCAGACTTCCTTCTACAGACTTCAACGTACATTTCCCCATGTGTTTGCTGCCGGAAGTTCACGAGCAAATTAGTGCCTTGTTTCCTGATGAGCGCAAGGAAGAGCAAAAGGCCATAGACAATCCCTCCTTTGGCGAAAAAAGCAAAATGTTGGTACTATACAGCGCCAGGGGGCACCAACCTCCAATGGAGGAGCTGATAGATATCCTACCGGAGCCTAGTGAACTTGCACGAAAATTGTACACAGGAGGATGGCTATCACCAAATGTCGCCAACAACATGGCCAGACCGGTGACAGCAGCAAGTGTGAAGCTGGAAATCNCTTGCACGAAAATTGTACACAGGAGGATGGCTATCACCAAATGTCGCCAACAACATGGCCAGACCGGTGACAGCAGCAAGTGTGAAGCTGGAAATCAGATTACCTCATATTAATGAGCAAGGCACGCCAGAAGAAGTGCGCCCCTTCTGGCTAGCCAGTGATCCGGCAGCCATGATTCACAATGCATTTAACAATCATGACTACAGAGGAAACAGCTTCCCTACCTCCCAGATAGAGCCAGAAATCCACCGGGTACTCCAAGAGTTTGGAAGCACAAAGTACTTCAGCGACAGATCCCACCATCTCTTCTCCCTAGACTATAAGAAGTGTAGCGCCTCACAAACAAGAGGTGCTCGAAGAGCATCTGAGAGTGAACAAGTGGCAAGACTACCAAGGGGAAACGCCACAAACAATATATGAGGTCAGAGAACAAATAGACCCTACTACATGGTTACGAGAGTTTGAGGAGCAATTCCCTCGATATTGGCTGGGTGTCCCTTAGGGCTTAGGTAAATGGAGTCAAGCGGTGAAAAACCATGCCAGAAGAGAACAAGCTGAGCAAAGTGCAACCAGCATACGAACTAGTTCTGCACATGGAACCGAAAGAAGAGCCGCACGATCTTCTAGAGGAAGAGCAGATACCAGGTCCAGAACGCCTAAAGGCAGAGGGAAAAGTTGACAGAACTGATCANGCAATCATGACTTCTCATGCATGAGCATTAAGGCAAAGGTAGGCTGTAAAACTTTGCTACCCCTGTGATCCCCCTGATTCCCCTGCCCTGAATGTTTCTACAACCGGAGGCACCGGCTAAACATGTGACAACCGGTAAATTGTACGGTACGCATGACGATCGTCGGAAACTAAAGATAGGGTTCTGCCCTGTACCGGAAAGTCAAACTTACCAAGTCCCTTGACTCCTACCTCAAGTGACCTTATCCCTACTCCCTCTGACTTGATGTGGGTACTCTTCAACTTGCTCCTCCCCCTGGATCTGCTACTTGTCCTTTCTTCATTTCCTTCCCTCCTTCCTTCTGGTTCGTGTCTTGTTGTGTCTTGTTGTGTTGTGGTTGTGTTGTGGGTGATGCTGTTTTAGAATAGCTCCGGAGCCGATTAGTTCCGTGCCAAAGTGCACGTTAGGTAGCCATGGAATGAGCCCATCAACACGACTACAGACAACCNAGCCGATTAGTTCCGTGCCAAAGTGCACGTTAGGTAGCCATGGAATGAGCCCATCAACACGACTACAGACAACCCAACGTAATGAGCTGAAGCTGCACATCTTCTGCGACCCAGGTCAGGTTGCAACTCCGGCGATTTCTAGCCCCTCTGCTCGGAGGCAGGGCGGCACTTAATGCAATCAATTAAATGGGCCCGCCAGTACGAGTTAGAGGCAAACCAAAGTAACGAAATGAAGCTGCACATCGTCTGCGACCCAGGTCAGGACATGACCTCGGCAAATTCTAGCCTCTCTGCTCGGAGGCAGGGTGGCGCTTAATGCGATTAATGGAGGAACAGCAACAAGCAAGCCCTGCAGAGCAAACGCAGGCAAGAACCATACATTACTTGTAGCCAAAGGCATGGCTCTAGTGGAGCCCCCAGAACTTTTTCTCAATCAGTTCTCGAGGCCACACTATAGCAATGCTGAGGGCTAACGCAACAGAGACAATGAAAGTAGCCCAAAGGAATGCAAAATAAAATTCGAAACGCAATGCAGAACATAGTGACATTGCCTCACCGCTCGGAAGCGGGGCGGCCCATATCATCAAAGACAAAGAAAAAGAACAAACACCTCCCAGGTACTCCCCAGGAAGTGTCTTGGAAGAGTGGCAAGCACACGTGAATAACTGGATATGCACCCAGGAGCAGGTCTTTGTAAAGTACGACCAACGAGGTAGCTGCTTGAAACGAAAGTGAGGAATTGGGAACGGTTAGATACAAGTTGCAAGAAACTCACTGCTGGAAACAAAGGAATTGTGTATGCTTTGACTACAGCCCCATACTGGCAACTGTACGATTGATCGTACAGCGAAGCTGCAGAAACCATAAGGCCTCTTGGATAGCCAAAAGTGGGGGTGAGGAGATCNTGGGCTGATTAAGCTCGGTGAGTGGATCCTCCCCTTGCTTGGCTATGGTAGATGCCCATAGAGTGACCATTTTGGTTCACCTTGTGATGCCACAGCCGAAGTACACCTCCCCCCTGGGGGGGGGGTGGACGGCCCTAATTAGGGAGAATGAGCCCAAAAATTGGATGTAACGCTGCTTTCTCCAACTGAGCGTTCTGTGGAGTTTTGGAGCAAGAGTCGATCAGCTGAAAGTTACCTTTACAATTTTCGAATGACTTAGCTACGAATGGCGACAAAATGACTGGGATAACTGCTGACTGCCATTTTTTTGTCAACAGTTAATGTCAACGAACTGGGTCTGAAAGCAAGGACAGTAGTCAAAATTTTCTGCCACCTCTCCCCGCTGGGCGCGGGTGATGCTGTGTGGGCACATTGGCCTACTGTGACCTCCGATTTGATGGTCGATCCGGAACATCTTGGCTGAGTGCCATTGTATTGACGACCTGCTGGCATTGATTTCTTTGATGACTGGAATGTTTTTGGCGACTCTGCACTTCTATGGTTGGTTGATGGTCGACCTTCGTCTCTTATTTCTCGGATGGTCTCTACTTCGCTTCGGACCTGTACTGAGCGCCGGGCTTTTTCATTTCAATTTTGTTCTTCTTGTTTTGTTTCATTAGATTGACAAGTGACACAGGCCTTGTGCCAGCGTGNCGGGCTTTTTCATTTCAATTTTGTTCTTCTTGTTTTGTTTCATTAGATTGACAAGTGACACAGGCCTTGTGCCAGCGTGCGCTTATTCCGAGCAAAAAATTGCTCATGTATGTACGGCAGCCTAATTTCCAGCTTCACACTTGGAGCAGTCAATGGCCTAGCCAGGTTATTGCCAACGTTTGGCGAGAGCCATCCTCCTGTGTATAATCTTTGGACGAGCCTACTTGCCTCCGGTATGATGGCTTGTAACTCCTCAGCTGGGGGTTGGTGTCCCCTAGCGCTGTAGAGAGTTAACAATTTGCTTTTGTCATCAAAGACAGCATTGTCTTTGACTTTTGGTTCTTCCTTCCGTTCATGCGGAAATAATCGAATGACTTTTCTCTGCACTTCTGGTAGTAAGCTCAGAGGGAAGTGTACATTGAAATCTGTGGAGGGAAGCTTAAGCGTGGTGTCATGTTGACGTAACAGAGCTGTGAGTATTCCGTCTATGGAGTCCGGATGCACTCTGTGCCGTCTGCCTTGCTTCTTCCCTAGAAGATGCTCATATCCCTTCAGGACGGCCATGTGAAGGGATGATTCCCAAAACGATGCTGAAGCCAAGGGTTTCCATTTTGGGTGTTCCCGTCGTATGGGGCGATCTTCACCTATGAAGTTGAACACTTTGGTGAGAAGTCGCGCTGCTACAGAGACTGTAGCCTTTTGGCATTCCCATGCTTTCCAAATTGCTTGTTCATATATCTGTTATTCCGACCATCCACTTGCAATCCAATCAACTATGGCTTAGGCTAGTTAAATTCAATTGAAGGCGAGCTAGTGGGTATTCAGGAGACACTGTTGCTAACAGATCCAGTGGCAGAGCCTTTGGGGCTTCACCCCTTCCTAATTTGGCCTGATGCACTGATAAGGCATAATTGATGATAGCGTCCTCAGCTGCCTTCCATTCAACCTCTTTGGAGAGGACTGCGCTAGTAGCTTCTTCATTGGTACCAGGCTCTATACTGTCCTGGCTAGCCTTGGCCAAGGCGGAGTCTACCGTTGAGGATTGGGTTCTATCTATGTGAGGTTTTGGCTGCGACGTCGGCTTATATACTCCTATCTCCAGGTTTCTGGGAATGGGCGTACGTAATCTACGGTGGACTAGTAGGTCCCCCGGTCTATTGTGCACTGGATTCTCTCTCCATGCGTCATAGAAGAAGTATTTTGGCAGCGCCCAGACTTCCATATTGGATATGAGCGCCGGGTTGAATACAAATTTNTAGAAGAAGTATTTTGGCAGCGCCCAGACTTCCATATTGGATATGAGCGCCGGGTTGAATACAAATTTCGAGACTACATGTTGTAAATTCCATCCTTCTTTTCGGGGGGAAAGGATCCATTCTGGCCAGCGGTTTCCATCGAGTGCATACCCCCACACAAGCCCGAGTTTCGGATGGTGTGGGAGGAACCCTGGGATCACGGAGGCAGCTGCTTGCAACTTCATAGTTCTCAGCTTCCACCAGAATTAGCCTCATTCTAGCTAGTCTGGGGCCGACCTTTGGGTAAGTCAGACCGCAATAGCTAGTGGTGGTGTGCTATCGCCTATTCTTTGGGAATCAAGGATATGGCTATTTGCTGTAAACTCATCGGATTGCCATTTACCTTCCCATGCTCATAGGTTACTCCCATGAGATTTGTGTCTATCCTTGATATACCCGAGGTTAAGGTTGCGAGCACCTGAGCTCCTCCCATTGCTCCACGCATATCTAAAGGCGACACTATTGTGGTGACAGTGACTGCTCGTGAGAGGCCCACTGTTGCCCTAGTGACCGCTTCTTGATTTTGGGTTGGAGAGGATTTTGGCTGACCACTTAAGAACCCATACCCAGGCTGGAATATAATTCCATGATACGCTGTCGCTCCTGCTAGTGTGACGACATTGGCCACTTTGAGGGGCGCAGGGTTGCCATCTGGCTTCTTGGGTACATTCTCTTGATCCTGAAGATGATTTCTCATGGCTGTTAATGTAGTAAGGGCGAGGAGTCCTGGCGTTGTGTTGTCAACTCCAACAGGTATGTCCTCAGTGTGTCTAATCACAGCATCCCATAACTCTGCAGTCGTTTCGGTTGTTACCTTAGGCCCTAGGCGAGTATTGCCATCCCAGAAGTGCTGCCCTTGGCTAATACGTTGCCAATAGATATACCTAAACCCAGTGGGCACTGTGTAGTCCTCCCGTCTGGTGCCTGTGCCTATGGTCGCAGTGCCATCTCCATGCAACTGGCACAGTTCAGGATAGTTAACTCCCACCAGGAGTTCATAAACTTGCTGCGGAACTCGGCTGCTAGTAGGCATCATAAGAGCCCAGTGGTGTACTCCTAACAGCCCAGATGCTTCCATTGTACTGCTGGCTACTTGATATGAGATGGGCGAGTCCTCAGCCACAGTGAATGAGGTTAGGAAGAGCAGCAGCCCGATTGGGTGGGTCGTATCCAATCCCCCTAATGCTGGGTTGTAGCACTACCCCATACAGAGAGGGGTGGAGGTTGAGTTGCTGCTCGTGCGGCCGGACCTCCGGGTCGGCGGCACCATGAGCCTGTTAAGGTTCTCTTTGCTACCTCTTTTGCTAGGTTGTGGATCTCACCTTGTTGTTCCCACGGATAGCCGACACAGCTTCCAGGAATGCTATGGATAAATCATTTGGCGTTCTCCACTGGTGCCGTGCTCTAAGCCCCATGTACGCTTCATTGNGCAGGCACTGCTGTTTTGGGAGCGTTGTTGTAAAGATTCCTTTGATTTCGCCATGTTGTTGCGCTTCATCTTGGAAGCTAATGCTACTTTGTTCTACATGGTGGATCACTGTCTTGGTGTAACTCTGTGAATTGGAATATATAATGCCTGATGTGGCAATTACCACTCTTGCATTACAGATTCGCTCTGCCGCCTGGGCAGTGGGTACATCTATAGTTCCGTCTCCTCCCCTTGTATCACTCTTTTTGCTAGTATCACTATACGGGCGTACCAGCAGCCCTTTTTGTTCCTTGGTAAGGTCAAGTAAGTCAACCATTGTCGAGATGGCTTGACCTGCTGGATTTTCTTTGTGGTAAACTGTGAACTTGGCATGTATAGTGGTTAAGGCTATCCATACTAGCAGGTAGGTCAGCGACGTGGTTTTGCCGGCACCAAAGACACCTCCTATAGCTAAGGTCGATCTACCGGTTTTAATTGCTAATGACAGGGCTGCTACAAGGCCTACTAAGTGACCTGCATCAGTGTCAGCCTCGTGGGTTAATTGTGATGCAAAGCCTTGCGCATGCGGAAGGTATAGTGCTTTATCGCCAGTCGCCAAAAGGCATGTCCATCGGTATAAGCTTCGCAGGATCTCCTCGACATGCGGAATAGTGAAAGTGTCACTGGGGAGGTCACGGGGAATACCCATTATGACTGGCCTTTGGCTAGTGGGAACTTGNTCTCCTCGACATGCGGAATAGTGAAAGTGTCACTGGGGAGGTCACGGGGAATACCCATTATGACTGGCCTTTGGCTAGTGGGAACTTGCCCTAGTTGCAGGAGGTGACTTGGGTATAAGGTGTGTCCTATCATCATGACTGATTTGATCACAATTGGCCGTGCCCTAATGTGATTAGTATCTCCGGGTCAACCGCTGTTGTTTGGTCATTGATAGCAGTATCCAGGCTGGTGGTTAGTTCGTGAAACTTGGGAATTAGCACCATCTTCCATTTATCCGCCTGGCACGCCCTGAGCGAGTTCACCACAGGATTATCAATGGCCTTGCATTTGCGGTTAATTTGCTCAGTGATAATGAAGAAGCCTTTGTAGGTCACTCCGGATGTGTCAGGCAGTAGGGAGAAATTCATCATGACCACATCCCCTGCATTTGCGCCTCTCTGTAGGGTTTGGGGTTTGTCTACAGCTATCCTGTAGAGGTCCCACGGATTATCCATGTTGTAATCACTAACAAAGGCGGCAGGGTTTAGGGCTGGGTCATGGAATCTACAGTCCACTTCGTGCATTCCGTGGACTCCTCTAGCAGTGGGGGTTAGCGATGCCTCCAACTTGCAGAGCTTGGCTGCAATGACCTGTTTACCCGTTTTGTCTTCTTTATTGCCATCGTAGTTGTCTTTGTTGCTTCGTGTGACTTGCGGCAATAACAAATGAAGAATGACAATCAGCTCTCGTATCGGAAGCGGGGATAGTAGCTTTCTTGCTGTGTCATTTAGCCAATCCAGGCTCTTTCTCGGGCCAAGCTTTATCTCGAAGTTTTCCAGCACTACCTTTTTGAGGTCATCCAATGATTCTATGCTGATCGTGGGTGTTGCCAAGGTCTTTTGAGCTCCTGCCAGTAGTTCGTCATCGTCCTTGTGCAGATCCTGTACGAGTGTGGCAAAGTCTAATACATTGGTGAGCCGCAGCCAGGATGTAAAATGTAGAGGTGCTGCCATCCGGACTCGTAGCGGTCTGAATAGTTCATTGTCCAGGCTGAGTTCCCGGGCATCCTTGATTCCTCTAGGCATGATCACATCTGAGAGATACGCATGTTGTGATACGGTTCTTTCATCCAAGGCGGTCTTTCTCTAATGTAAACCATGTGGAGGCGCTGGGTAAGCTTTTTTTTGCTCGGAACAAGCGCACGCTGGCACAAGGCCTGTGTCACTTTAGTCAACGCAATTCTTTGTCACTTTGGTTTTACCTTTATTGGATGCGCCCGGCTCTCAGTACCCGCCTGCAATGAGGTAGCGTCATTCTCCAACTACCAAACAATGTAGGGATACTTGTGACGCGAAGTCCAGCAGAGTCATGGTACGGTCAATCAGCAGAAACAAAAAGCAGCCGACCACAAATCCTCAGACTGGATATGCAAACGCCAGGTGACGACCACCAAACCTGCTGATACGGTATGCAAGGTGCCAAGCTTCATACCCCGTACCCAACGGGGAGAAGCAGCAGAGAATTTTGTACCGACAGCATAAGCCAGGCCATACTGAGCCAATACGCGAACATCCGACAACCGAAAGCGAAGCTCCCAGTCATCATGTCGCCAGGGCAAAAAGGTCACTTGAAAAATGTAAGAAAGCAGACCGGCTCTCACCGAGTTCGGCAGTTATTCGTTGTAGCAAGAGTCCATATGTTCCATTACGTGTAGGACTCAATCCAGTGGTCTTGAAGAGCCCCCCCCCCCCAGGGGGGAGGTGCCTTGTATAGTGGTATAGCGAAGTAGTCCCTGGATGCACTATAGGCAGTAATCATAGCCTAGTACGGGGAGGATCCACTCACCGAGCTGAATCAGCCCTTCTACTAGAGGAGTGGCATACTTTAGGCTATCTGAAAGGCCCAATAGTGTCAAAGACTTCGCAATACCCATGGTTCGGTTGCTAACCTTGGACAGTCTTTCGAGCTTCCACAATTCCTTTTCTTTGATTCCAAGCAGTGAATTTCTCGTACCTTATTTCATTGCCAATTTGTAAAAGCTTTCCCTTTCCCTTTCCATACTGAAGGCTTCTTCATTGGTCGGACATCCCAATGATTTGCCTACGATTGCATATTGGCTAAAGCTCCCTACCCTTGCATCGCTACATCGTGTAACGAGGTAGTAAAGCAAGAGACAGGAGGTTTGAGGTCTTGCAACATCCGAGGNTTGCATATTGGCTAAAGCTCCCTACCCTTGCATCGCTACATCGTGTAACGAGGTAGTAAAGCAAGAGACAGGAGGTTTGAGGTCTTGCAACATCCGAGGAGCAAGTAACCAGTGAGTTTAATTCTCTTAGCCCCACCTAACTGAGTCTGTCAGGACTTGCCGCCTCCNAGTAACCAGTGAGTTTAATTCTCTTAGCCCCACCTAACTGAGTCTGTCAGGACTTGCCGCCTCCGAGCCACAAGCACTAGGGCTATCTTTCTTCTGCAATCCTTAGTGAGGTATTTTCTTATTTCAGGTGCTGCTGTTTGGTTTGTTGACTCCTGGGTGCTTCTGCAAGACGGTTATATTCTGCATTACCGGCATTGGTTGGGGTTGGCTAAGACTTGCCGCCTCCGAGCCACAAGTAAGAAGCATTTGTCTCGTCAGCACTTCGGTGCTATTCCCTTCGGAAGTGGTGATACTTGGTCGAACTTGATCGAATGTATGTCACACCACTCCCGAGCGGAGGAACGATTTCCCCATGTGAAGCAATTCATTTTGTTTATTTTGTTTAATTGGTTTAATTGGTCTATATCTCTTCCGTCTTATTCATACTCTCCTGTGGCCAGAGTCGCCGCGGATGTTCGGTTCGTTTGTCCAACTCGGTCGCGTGGGGTTCGCCTTGATGTTCGCGCTCCATGGCTGTCTACGTGCACTTTGGCACAAGCTAACCGGCTCCGGAGTCTTATTTAGCTAGGAACAAACCCTCCAACAAGTGAAACAGAACAAACAACCCGAACACAGGCAAAAAGGGGCAGGAAAGGGCAGGACAAAGTAAGAAGGCCGAGGGGGAGTAGAGTAGGAGCACAAAGGGAGAAGAGGACTGGGGGAAGGGGAGAAGAACAGGCACTCAAGGTTAAGAAAGGGAGTGCGAAAAGTAAAGGATAGGGCTGGTATATGTAGCTCCGAGATCGAGGGACTCAGGAAACGTGCAACTTCGAGCCAGCAGGAATGATATGCACCCACAATCACCTATCTGCTTAAGTCACTTTTGCAGTCCTTTAGAGTCTACCAAATCGCGAATTTATCTTATGTGCAAGCTAAGCATGCTTTTTCAGGTTCCGCTTGCACTCTCTCATATGCTACTGTACACAGCTTGTGGCCTTTCCGGACACCAGATTTTCTGAGTGCCTTCGGACTGCAGAAGCTACCTGCTTTTCCCTCT
>BGPT01000864.1:257788-286654 GCA_003297045.1 Symbiodinium sp. clade C Y103 | reverse complement strand
CTACAGTTTCTTGGAAGTTTCAGAAACTTCCCTACTTTTTGTATTGGTGAAACAGAGTGGTCAAGACGAGGGCGTTCATGAAATGACAGCCATGTCTTGAAAGCTCGGCGGAGGACATCCGTAGCGTAGTTTCACCAACGGTATAGACACCGTGCATCTACAGAGTTTGACCTCTCAACTTCTGGAAGCAGTTGGAAGAGTTTGATCTCACAAACAACAAACTCCAAACCAGCTTCGTTGAAATCTGGTGTCAACTTTACATATCCTGAGAATAATCTTCACATGTTCTCTGGAATCTGAATACTCTGGAATCTGAATATATCCAAGAAAGAACGGAGGTTACAACTTTCACAACCAGACGTTTCAGTGAAATAGTTCTCTGGAGGAACAGTCGTGAATTCTATGTTCTTCCGTCGCAATTTCACTTCAAGGGTTGTGGAGTGGAGGGATTTAAAACTTGTTTTTCATTCAAGCAAGTTTCTTCAGCCCTCCCTTNGTTCTTCCGTCGCAATTTCACTTCAAGGGTTGTGGAGTGGAGGGATTTAAAACTTGTTTTTCATTCAAGCAAGTTTCTTCAGCCCTCCCTTTCTTTCCCACCCTTGTTCTCTGACTCCGTTTCTTTCTTTCTCGTTGACCGAAAACGGCCTACTCTCACGCCGTTGTCAACTTTTTGCCAGTTTCACGTTGACCAAAGACGGCCTACCCTCAAGCCGTCGTCAACTCCAGTGCGTAGCTGGCAATATCACTCGTGACTTCTACCCCCGCGGTCAAAAAGCAGCTGCTGACTTTCGCTTGTGCAGGTTGTCTTGTGAGTNGTCAACTCCAGTGCGTAGCTGGCAATATCACTCGTGACTTCTACCCCCGCGGTCAAAAAGCAGCTGCTGACTTTCGCTTGTGCAGGTTGTCTTGTGAGTCGTTTTTCAGAGTGGTGTTTTCGAGTGAACGTTTTTCAACTCAGTGATCTTTGCGCATCATTTTTGTGAGTTCAAAGATTCTTCTTTTCGATGCAGCGATTAACGAGAAGCGGACGACGCGAACGAACGTATCAACATTCTGCTATCTGATATGCACGTTAGCGGAACGGTAAGTTTCCAACTACAGTTTCTTGGAAGTTTCAGAAACTTCCCTACTTTTTGTATTGGTGAAACAGAGTGGTCAAGACGATCTCCTCACCCTTGCTCTTAGCTATCACAGAGTCATCCTTGCACTCATACCATTTTTTTGTAGCTCCCACGTCATACGACTTCGCCACAAAGATGGCATGGGGCTGTAAACCGCGATTCCACTGCCTCCAGGCTATGGGGCATCTTCCATACTTATTTTCTATGTCGCTCCAGGGCAGGCCTGTCTCACCAGTGGGGGTACCTGTCACTCTTTCAGGAGGTAACTATAGTGGCAGAGGTAATGCTGATTCAGCATTACCATGCAAGGCACTTCAGCGCCCTACTTCTGTTGATGGTCATATGTGCCACCCCGCCTCCGGGCAGTGAGGCATAGTTGTCCTTTGTTAAGCAGTAGGACAGTGCGGCAATGCCCTTGTGCATGATGGGGTTGTATGATACATAGCTCGGTCGCATCCAGGTCAGGTTGATTGTGCATGGGAATAGGTACTGCTCCATGGCTTCCTAGGGCGCACTTTGGCACGGAACTACTCGGCCCAGGCAGTTACTCTACTTACAACACAACGACCAACCAACGAGATAGAAGAGCCGGTACAACCACAAAAACAGGAAATACAGGAGGAGGAATCAGGGGGGGTAGGAGTACAAGGGAGGCAAGGATGGGAAGTGAGCGAGAAAGACACGAAATAGTATAAAAGGATGGGTGGGGCAGGGGTCAACATTGTAGGTCCGCGTTTGTCTTGTGAAGACATTAGGTTATACAGCACATCTTGCTTGGTTAACCATCAACCGCACTCCCTTTTACTCGCTTCACGCTTTAGTCTGCAGTCTGTACAAGTGGGCGTAGGCTCCACTGCCTGCCAGGTTGTCTGGGCACCTTTAATTATGCTCCTAGTGCCCCCTTGTCTTCCTGCTGCACTTGAGTGGCTCTATGTGACTTTATCTCACTTTGTGCCTGATTTTGGAAGGGATTGATTAGCGTCACTGGCACTTACCTCTGCCTTTCGGTGTCCTCGATCTTGCCTGAGCGTTCCCTCTTGGGAAGCGTAGTGCTGTGCTTGCGGTACCTTGAGCTGGGCTGGCCCTGAGGCTGGCAGCCTTTCGACCAGCCTCTGCTCTCTTCGCGTGATTCTCTACCGCTTCATGTGTAAATGGGTCCGGGATACCCTCTGCTAACCAGAACTGTGGGAATTGCTCTTTAAATTCTCGCAGCCATCCGTCGGGGTCTATTGGGTCTCTAATCTCGTTTATTGTTTGTGGTGTTTCTCCTTGATAATCTTGCCACTTGATCTCTCGGAGGGATTCTTCCAGGTCCTCTCTGGACGCCCGGCACCTCTTGTAATCTAATGAGAATATATGAGCAGTTCTGTCACTGAAATATCTTTTACTTCCAAACTCTCCTAGGACTCGGATGATTTCCGGTTCTATTTGGGAGGTAGGGAAGCCATATCCCCTGTAGTCATGATTACTGAAAGCATTGTCTCTCATGGCTGGCCACCCAAAAGGGGAGTACTTTCTCAGCTGTCCCTTGCTCATTAATGTGCGGTAGCCTGATTTCGAGCTTCACACTTGGAGCAGTGAATGGTCTAGCCAGGTTATTGGCAACATTTGGCGATAGCCATCCTCCCGTATACAACCTTTGGACGAGCCTACTTGGTTCAGGTATACTCCTTCCCTTCTCCTCCTGCCTTCCCCTTTCGGCTCTCCTTCTTTGCTTCTGTTCTTGCTCTGGGTCGGTTGGTTGTTCTTTGTGCACTAAGTAGAATAACTGCCCGGGCCGATTAGATCCGTGCCAAAGTGCACCCAGTAGAGCCATGGAGCAGTACCTATATTCCTACGCACAAGCTCAGCCTGACCTGGACTGAACAGAAGATCTACGAACTACAAATGCTTGCCATGCACAAAGGCATGACTATACTACCTTGCGGCTTAGCCAAGGACGATCGTGCCTCACTGCCCGGAGGCGGGGCGGCACATAGTACTGGGTCAAGCCGTAAAGGTGGTAACAAAGCGGCTGGTATGGCGACGCCGAGCAAGGATCTCACCTCTGCTACTATGGTGACCTCCCAGGGGTGGGGTATTTGCTTCATTAGATGTGGCGGTATAGAGACCGATTCGACGACAGGCCACTTGGATCAATAGTGCGGCAGCACTATCTGTACGCCCCAGTCAAGGAGATTGTGCCCTTGCCCGGAGGCAAGGCGACGCATACCATATTGACAAGTCACAAAGGCGTCAAGTCGGCAGGCATGGCAAGACATGACAACACTGATCAAAAGGATCCTCTTAGCAATCATCAAGACGACAGGGTGTAGTTGGACGAAATTTTTGGAACCGGCAGGCATTAACGACGGCATGGTAAATAGGCTATGATTGATCTGCCCCATAGCCCGGAGGCTAGGCGGCAACACTGGCCTACAACTCCACGCGGATATTGCTGCTGAACCATTATGACTTGGGATCTTTCAAGTGCTTTCTGGGTTTAATGATGACTCTGTGGTAGCCAAGAGCAAGGGTGAGGAGATCATCTTGGGCATCATTATGCTCGGTGAGTGGATCCTCCCCTAGCTCGGCTTCTTCGGAGTCTGAGGCGTAAGTCGCAGTTATGGCCTACATACATGAGGTTTTTCACCTCTGGTTCCCACCCCACCTGGGGGGGGGTGTCTTTTTCACTGGTGACATAACCGAAGCACTGCCTCATTGGGAATGATGCAGTATGGATGCTTCCGGTATGAGTCGACATGCCACTTACAATTTTCAAAAAACGACATTGCTGCTCTTGGTATTCTCTATGTGATGACCGGGGTCTACTGATGCTATTATCAATAGATAAAGAAGGACACATATGACGAGTGAGCCTTATTGAGAGGCTTTCTCCCGCTGCTTTGAAGCGGGAGGTATTGGAGCTGGAACCGGAATCTTGCTGAATACCCACGTACTTTGTACTGCGGGTGCCGATTTACTTACAGGTGGTTTGTGGATGATTCATCCTGCTTTTCATTCACCATACGGAGGATTTTCATCTGGCCAACTTCATGCCTCCTGTAGCGGCCACTACGTCTTGGAGCTGTACTGAGAGCCGGGCACTGGTAGTCGTTTCAGTTTTGTACCTACTTTATTTGATTGTCTCATTCTCTTGTCTAGTGACACAGGCCTTGAGCCAGCGTGCGCTATTTCCGAGCAAAAAAGCAATCAGTTCAATCCTTAATGCAATGGTTTCAATAAAAGAGCTTTGCTGGGCATTCTGATTCAGTTCCCTCTCATGTTGAGGGGCTATGTGTGTGTGTGTACACTGCTAGTAACATGCAGTCTAAATAATTACTATGCAGGGGTCACAGGTGTGACTCTGGTTCCTGTGCCAACGAAGACGGCCAGATGTCACAGTGATATCAAAGGAAGACATTCCTTTGACGTACCTGCATTCGTTATAGCATCCGGCTAAGTTGAGAACCGGACAATTCATTCCGTTTCGTAAATCATGATTTCTGACCTTTGATTTATTTCATTTCGTGATCATGATTTCTAACTTTTTGATTTATTCCATGTCGTGATCATGGTTTCTGACCTTTAATCTTTGATCTTTCAGGCTTCCACTTCAGGAATGGGTGATGTTCTTCCACTTCGCTTCACTGCATTGGACATATCAAAATACCACAGTGTGTGTGTGTGTGTGTGTGTAAACTGCTATTTCACGCAGTCTTGTCTCGCTAAAGCAGGGGGACCAAGCATCTTGCTGCTGACCTGGTCTAACAAAGCTAGGCAGCAAGGTGGGACACTGGAATTGGCCATTCCAGCGTACCTGCTTTGTCATGGGAAGAGGCTAACCCAAGAACCTGCCTGCCGATAGGTGGATTTCAGGAAACAAAAACTTTTGATTCCATACCGCCTTCTCCTTCACTAGTTTGAATTGTTCGTCGTTCTCACAAATACGACAGGTCGATCCCTCCAATTGATTTCATGAATCGTGAACATCAAGGAAGCAGTAGCCGAGGTATCTTTCAGAATAGCTTCTAATGCCAAATGGGTGCAACGACTTGGCCAATCAGGCCTACACAGGAACAAAAGGCGACGGCTTTGACATCCTCACACAGCTCCAACTCATTCAAAAACACAGCAATATGTAACACCTGAAGAGATGTAGAACTTCTACCTGGCTTTGCGTTTCAATTTGAATTACGTTTATGTCATGAACTTCCTTTCTGAAAGAATCATTGTGCTCATTTACCATGTGCAAGGGGGTCACCCACAACCTTGACTGGTGACCCAACGAAGAGGGTCAAGGTTTGTGCTGATATTTGGCCTGATCAGCCAGACGTATTTGCCAATTTTTTCTGGAATGGCAAGTGGCCAAGCCAAGAACCGCCACGTCGTTTGATTTTTCACCCCACGGTTACCGCAGTCTGATTTATTTGGCAACAGCATTGGCTATGGCGAAGAATTTTATTATATTTATTAGACCTTTCGTGGTATTTTATTTACCGAACTTCGCAAACCACTTCCCTTCGAAAATCCTGTCAGGTTTACTGAGGTGTTTTTGCACGTGGGATGCACTCTAGCTACCCAATTCGAAATGACTGTTCTGTTCAAGTGTGTGCGTGTGCAAATGTTCTGTGTGAAAGAGTCAGCTATATGTGACAAAATTGTGTTTGAAAGGTTGCGTGTGGAAGAGATGTAGGCAACAGAGTTTTGTGTCACAAGCGTGTTGTGTAAAAGAGTTGTGTGTGACAATGTTGTGCGTGAAGGATCCGTGTGCAAGAGTGTCGGGTGTGAAAATGTTGTGTGTTCAAGTTTGTGTGTTCCAGCCTGTGTGGTCCTCCAGTTTGGGCGTGAAAGAATTGCGTGTGAAAGTGTGGTGTGTGAAAGCGTTGTGTGTGAAAGTATTGTGTGAAAAAGAGTTGTGCGTGATAATGCTGTGTGTGAAGGAGTTGTGTGCGAATGGCTGTGTGTGAAAAAGCGGTGTGTGACAATGTTGTGTGTGAAAGAGTTTTGTGTGAGAAAATTGTGTGTGAAAGAGTTGTTGTGCTGACAAGGTTGCGTGTGAAAGAGTTGTGTGTGAGAAAGTTCCTGCGTGAAAGAGTGTTGCTTGAAAGAATTGGGTGTTGAGGAAAGTGTGTGTGAAGGAGTTGCGTGTGAGAACGTTGTGTGTGAAAGAGTTGTGTGTTGAGAAAATTGTGTAGAGTGGTGCGTAAAAGAGTTGTCTGTAAGAGAGTTGCGTTTGCAATCGTTGTGTGTTAGAAAATTGTGTGTAAGAGAAGGTTGCGTGTGGAAGAGTTGTGACGCCACCAGAGCGGGCCAGGTGCCGTGAGTGCCACCCCTGCCACACAAAATGGAGGTCGATGTCATGTGCCACGTCTGCCACACAAAGTGAAGGTCGATGTCACCAAGTGCCACCCTTGCCACGCAAAGTGACGCGACGCCCCCGGCAACCAAGAGCGTCACAAGAGCCAGCCCAGCGCCACAAGTGCCACGCCTGCCACACAAAGTGAAGGTCGATGTCGCCAAGTGCCACGTCTGCCAAGCAAAGTGCCGCGGCGCCCCCGCCAACCAAGCGCGCCACAAGCGCCGTAAGTGCCACGCCTGCGACGCAAAGTGAAGGTCGATGTCACCGAGTGCCTTGCGCTCCACACAGAGAGGAGGTCCATGTCACCAAGTGCCACGCCTGCCACGCAAATTGCCATAAGCGCCACACCTTCCACACAAAGTGAGGTCGATGGCGCCAAGTGCCACGCGTGCGACACAGACTTGTCACCAAGGTCACGCCTGCCACGCAAGCAGCCACGGCGCCCCTTGGAACCAAGAGCGCCACAAGAGAGTTATGTGTGACACAAGAGAGTTAGTTGTTAGTGAAAGGGTTGTCACGATTGCCAGCCAGGTCCGGAAAGCGCCATGCCTGCGACACAGACAGGATGTCCATGTCACCAAGCGCCACGCCTGCCACGCAACAGGCCGCGGAAGGTGTGTGAAAGTTGTGTGTGAGTGAGTTGTGTGTGAGTGAGTTGTGTGTGAGAAAATTGTGTGTGAGACTGCATAATGTGAGAGAGTTGTGTGTGACGGAGTTGTGTGTGAAAAATTGTGTATGTGTGTGTGTGTGAAAGGGAACTGTGTGTGAAAGAGCTGTGTGTGAGAGAGTTGTGTGTGAGAGAGTTGTGTGTGTGTGAGTTGTGTGGGCCAGGGTTGTGTGAGTAAGTTGCGCGTGAGTGTGGCGCAACGGACGGACAACGGACGGACGGGGGCGGGCGGGAACGCACAACAAAAAACAAGAACCCCACACAAAAATGCGGGACAAAAATGGGCGTGACAACATCCTGAGCAGAAAACCACACAATCTTTTGAACATGTCACCCGCATATGAGTGTTGCAGCAGCCTGTACGTGCAACATTTTTCCGATTTCGAGGCCCATGTGTATCTCGGCATTCCACAGGAACGACGGCGGGGGGGAACCAACGAAAATCCTTTCGAGGCAACGGTTCTCGGCCACGTTGACAGTATAGGCGGCGAAATTCCTATGTTTCTTTAAGCGCAGTGGCGACCACAAAGACCAAAAAATATTAAATATACGAAATTGTCGCATGTAAAAGAACCTTTCCATTCCAAAGGTGAAAAAAAATGCCACAGGGCATCCCAACCAATTCAAAGTTCCTGACAGGCCAACCGTATTTTTGTTTTTTTTCGCCAGTCAGAGCTAATCAATGATTATGATTTCTAAAGGACATGGGAACACATGGAAACTGTCTTGCAAATGATTTTGGCAAAATTCATTCATTGTACAAACCTTCGCACAAATTCCATGTCAGCATCAAATGAAATCATTTGTTTTTTTTGCAAACTGATGTTCCACGAACTGCTGTTCAAGAAGTTCATCTCGTCGTTTTAATGAGCGCGTATGTTTCCCAAATGAAAATGAATTAAAATTTCCGTACCCATCATTCACACTAAACATTAAAATAGTTAATGCCGGCCATGCTGATATGTCGCGCGGCATAGGGTTTGCAAGGTGAAATTTTGGGCGACAGAACGGGTCGGACCATGTAGGAACCACGTGGCAATTCGTTCCAAAAGTAAACCTGTAGTTCATACATCGCAACGTATCTCACCAAAGTTCCCCATCAATATTGGCCCAGACAACAACGGATTGCAGCATGCGCCGTTGAACCACATCTACTTTGTCTGGGTGCGTCTTGGTTGGGAAAAAATCGGTCAAACCAAGTATGCCAGTGCGGGACGCCACAGCAGCAAATGATTGGAGTCATTTGGAGTCGCAATTTCAAATTTACATGTGTGTTCCAGGTGATGCGTGCGTATTTGTGGAATTTCGACGAAACAATGGGAAATCAATGTTCAAATTCAACGATTTGTGCGCACAGGTCTTGTACGATTTCCCTTGGGTCCTTCTATGACGATCGTGCGGGATTCTTGGGATGTGTTCGAAAAGGACTGATGGTCAAATTTTTCCAAGAAATCGTGAGGAGATCTTGCGGAAATCCCAGCAAAAAATTGTCCGACAGGTTTTTGCGTGAAAATGTTGAATATGTTGTTTTTGGTGACCATTTGTTGAGATTGTTTGGGAGATCCTGCCATGAAAATATGAATCAACGTCTACCAGGGGTTTTCCGGAGAGGATTGTGCAGACATCCGGGCTGAAATCTCTTCAGGCGTCCTTGCGCAAGTTTGCGTCCTTGCGCGAGTTTGTGCTGGTTCTTGAGACAAAAATATTGTGGGGGTTGTACCGGCATCTTCTCAAAGTCCTTGCGTGGAAATGTTGGAGATGCTCTGCATTCAAGGTGCTTGCATGGAAACAGCTGCGGGATTTTTTTGACGGGTATGGTATGAGGATCGCGCAACTGTTCCGAAAACTTCCCCCAGATGTCGTGGTATGAGGTCCCGGTCACTAGACCTGCTCGATTATTGTTCCCGTAGCTACTGTTGCTAGCATTTTCTGAATGGATTTCACTCTCACACTGGTTGGGTTTCTTCCCATTTTGGCAAAGCAAACTGGTGAGTTCCAGCAACCATGTTGACAACTGGTTTGGTCAAAAGATATCTGTTTTTTCAACAAGAACCGGTTTTTCACTTTAAATTTCTTTCAGCATTGTTGCTGACTTCCACTGTCGCAATGGTTCGGGTATGACATGTGATGGCTTGAAACACTCGGAACAAAATAAAAAAAAATATTTCCATGTAGGTTCAAAGTCGCCGCTTTGCAGCATCAAATTGCAGCAACTCAGCAAACCTTGGCACAAATTATCATAACCAAATGTAACTATATACTATACCATGTCTCTCGTTTCTGGAAGTATAACTGCTGCAACACTTGTCGCAATTCGTGATGCAAAGGAAGATAACAAATGTTTTTTCACAGTGTGATTGATTGCATAAGTTTTGATATATCGTTCTGAACCGAGACAACCATCAACAAAAAAAAAGAACTCGACAGGCGAAGGCTCCACACCAAACGTCGTTGCTTTCAAAACGGTTTCGAGCACCACAGTGTCCAAGCGGTTGAGGTCAATCAATCCATCCAAAATTGTAGTCACTCGTTTGTTCCTCGCTGTATTTGGTGACGTGGGTCCATATTTGTTTGAACAAATTTGTTTTTCAGAACAACACTTTGTCGCCCGGTGTTGTTCAAGCATCAACAGGAAAAATTGACGCTTTCAACAAGGAACGGGATGCATTATGGAAACTATCCTGGACCCACCAAAACGCGGCAAATTTTGTACCTTTTGCCTTTTGGGTCGTTTTCATAAAAATGTTGTTTTTGCCGCTTTTGTATTTTTCCTGCCTTGTTTGGGAAATTCCTGCCTCGTCGTCTTCCTAAGAAACCAACTGTTGATCTAATCACTGGAACTTTCCCAGTTGCCGAATGTTAAACAAACAAATCACTCTCTGGAAGTTCCCGCAAGTCAAATGGTTGGTTTCCAAAACTTCTAGGAACTCTGAATTGTGTTTTGCCATTCTGGAACCGAAAGTGGCACAACAGCAAATGTCACAAAAACACATCAATCCAGAAATCCCGACTTGCGCCGTTTTGACGGTTTTTGCGGTTTTTTGATAGTTTTTTTTTTTGCATTTTTTTTCCGGTACAATTTGTTTTTTCAAAAGGCATGTTATAAACCATTTCTTTCTGCCTCAACGTGTCGACATCTAATTTGCAAAATGGTTCCTTGATACCTGTTGATAGCTATTTCAATTTGGAGACCATGGGTTTACAGGGTTTGCCTCACATGCACCCTTTTGCCAAACATTTTGCATCTGATTGGGCCATTGCATCATGCCAAGTATTTTTCGGGACCCCTTGGCGTAAAAATGCAGTTTGGGTCGTTTTGCCCTTTTGGGTCGATCTGCCCAAAAAAATATCGTTCTGAGTAAAAAATAGTCATTGACCAAAAAATTACCAAAAAAAGGGCCGATGGATGGTCCAGGGTTGCTTGTATGGATTTGCCAGATTTTGAAGCAGCTTTGGGAATGCACTCTCCAATTCCTGACCTCAGCGGGGTCAATGGTGATGAGAACTTCCTGCAAAAGCAGCGATGGTACGTTTCCAGGATATTTGAGGGGTCCAACCTTTGCTGGCTTTCAATTTGTTTTGTATATTTTCTTCGAACCGGAGTGTCACAGCACAGTGGTCCGAACCCATGTCCAAACACTCAATGGCGCGCCCCGCGATCAGTGGTTAAAAAGTATCGATCAAAATAATAGTAATTTTTCTTTCTACCTCTGTTGTGCTCGTGGCTGTCCATGGTTCCACGGCAACTCAAGGGCAAACCGAGGGAGTACCCGTACCCCAATGTGGAAACCTCAACAAGTCTTTGCTAAGGCAAACGCCCAAATCGAGCTTCCGGGAAGGGTAAGGGGTTAGACGAAACCAACATGAACGTCAAGAAGCGCGGCTGTACAAAAGTATTGACGAAACGACTGGGTGGTAGAAGGTGGCAATATGGTGTCCGCAAGTAATTGTGACGAAAATCGTTCAGCAAAACTGGACAAAACCGACCTGGAATTGTGTATTGAAGTCACCACCAACAGCAAGACCAAATTGAACTTTTTGCTTTTCTTCCATACAATCATGCAACATATTATAAAAATTGTCGGGGTGTTCCTCGTCTATACCCAGCATGCGGTGCATATGCAGGGATGAATCGGATCATGGCTTTCGACAACAAAATATCAACATAGCATAGCAGAGTCGGCTGCCAACACGTCCCAAGTGCGCAACTCCATGTAGGGAATTTCCTCTGTACCACCAGTTTTTTCTTGGGGGTTCAGTACGGCAAACAAAAACAGTATTCGTTTTGAATCTTGCAGACAGTGCGTGAGGGTCTGGGGCATGGTATGGCATCAAAAAAAAATAATGCCAAAGAATGCCCATATGGTTTTCTCCGGTCATTGTTGTTCCTGACCTTCCAGTCAAAAAAAATTAGAAAATTGGTAGGGATACAAAATTGACGCCTAGAAGTACAACATAATCCGCCAGGAATTTTTAGTTTCATATGGGTCGTCGTGGAGCAGGACTTCAATAGTGATATTACATGGTGTGCCCATGAATTTATGTCGCTATATTGGCGGATAATGGAAGGGTGTGCCCCCATGGGAAATATATTGGAAAAAAAAAGTTGTGGGGCAGTGAATTTTATGCACGTGTCTAATTTTATTTAATGAGTTGCACCCTCTGGTGTCTTACAGCAGGGGGTGATTAGTAGCCAAAAATTCAAATATGTACCAAGCGATATTTGTTAGATATGGCTAGGGAGGGGAAGACATGGCATGTCACCAAGGCAAGCATCCAGGAAATCAATTTTTTCTTGGATATCAGAAAGGTAAATGTGCTGGATGTTAGATGTTGGGGACCAGGAAAGTAGCAACAATTGGGCACAATGGTGGTTGGAAACAAAATGTCGGCTTCAGACCCCACGACCTTTTTCAGAGGTTAGGGGTTATGGTTTTAAACCATTTTTTTCCCCACGGGTTGGCACAGACGGGGATTTTGTATGTCGAACAAAAATGAAAACAACTGCCCCAGCAGCAACGGTCGGCTCAACAATGGTGTGCAACAAGTGCCTTTTTTCCAGGACCAAAGTGTTTGCCACACAATTCTTTCAAACGATGATTCAATGTGATATTCGTCGTAGCGACAGCGAGAGAACATGAATCCAAACACTTTGAATTTGCATGCAAGAGGTCATTGCCGATTTACCCGCTTCAAAATGGGAAAGGTCGGTGTGTGCAAACGGGCTTAGTGAACTTGACCCGGACGGAGTTGTCCCAAGGAGGCGGGTGCCCCATTTTTGACGACCAACGCTTTTGTTGCCCGCATTGAGCACGAAGTGGCACTGGTAAATCTTGAAAAACCGACACAGGAGTGTCGCCTTCATGAAACCGAGTTCCTCGCAACATTGCCACGGTTGTGTCTCTATCCGGCTGAATTTTTTTGTGTGTAAAATTGCGCCTTGGAATTCATCGGAGCTCATGTATGTACCAACATTTTGCGGACTCTTCACAGATGCGAGTTTGTCTCCAAGCCATTTGGTTGCTGACTCACGGGTTTGAAGAGAAGCGAGCCGGTGCACGACCATGCTTTTGGAAAAATTGGCTGTGTGCAATGGTTTTGCTTTCATTTGGTTCAATCGTTTTTTATCTCGCAACCTGGTGTGCTTTATGGGGGATTGGAGAGTCGTTTTTCCCTTTTTTTTCACGGTTTCAAATCGAGCGTTCCCAAGTCACCTAATTTAAACATGCTTGTTGCGAAACCATGATTTTGCGGATCCCCCCATTACAAAAACAGGGCAAATCGCCGAAAATGATGATGATAGCCATGTCGCTGACACAACGAAAACCCGGGGTGGATGCGGAACGTGAAACATGCGGATGGACCAACTTCAAACTCGTCAAAGTCCCCCGTATATGCTTCCACCCTTCGTCCAAGCACCCTCCTTCAACAAAGCAGAGCCCTTTGGACAAAGCGCCCGTTCGTGAGTGCATGCGGTTGCTTTGGCCGACTCCGGGCACTCCTCCCCTCTCACGTGAAGAATTGCCAGAGGTGTTGGCCCAAACGAAGGAACGAAAGGCGGAGGATGTCATGCCCGTGCTCCTTGTTTGCCTCCGCCGCTCCAGGCTGCACTCAACGGCCCCAGCCCTTGTCCCAGCCCTTCTGTCCCGTTGGCCTGCCCTCTTGACACAATGCCTCCTTTTCCAAGACCACCCTGGGCATTGCCATCTCGAACGAGAGTGTTTCAACCCCAATGACCTCTTGTGCAACCCTTCGCTGCCACCCGGGTGCCGGTGGATTGAGCACACCTGGAGACCAACCAGTATAACAATAGTCGGCCATTTCATCTCTTTTTCATCCCCATCCGTGCCCGTGCAGTGAAAAACTGTTCGAGGGAAAACAAAATTGGAAGCGATGATTGATCCAGGTGCAAACTGCTCAACTGAGTGGTGCGCAGCGGGATTTTGAGCTTACGTGGTGGGGAGTTTGTTCACGGTGGTGCCAGAAGCAGGAAACAGCATGCAACCAAACAACTGGAGACCCATCGCTATTCCGAAAATCATTGAGAAAAACTAGCTTCGATGTCAGCAGGAAAATTGCGCGCTGCATTCGGCATGGAACAATGTTCCGACCAGACCAGTTTCTTTGTTTGCGGGCTTGGGTTTGAAGAAATCCCTTGATCGCATTGCTATGATTCCCGGTTCCCCCCCCCCCCTTGCAGGAACAACATGTGCCAAAAGGTTGTTATGCTACACTGGGCTATGGATTTTGCATCAGGAACAGGCAGGATGTGTTTCTGGTGGAGAACGTCTTGACAGCGAACAGGGTGTCAAACAACGTGATGTGATCAGCCCTCTTTTTTCAACGCCGGCTGGCATTATGCACTACAAAAGTGGAAACGAAAATTGCAAAAATATGGTTTCAAGCTGGTGCAGCGGAAGGATTAACCAACATAGGGTACGCCGATGACATCGTGATTCATGCCGCCTCAATGCAGGAACTTGTTGACATGTTGGAACTGTTAGTTCTTGAGTCTCCGTCTGTTGGTCTCGACTTCAAATGTTACAACAATATTTTTTTCAAACATGTAATGTGCAGAAGTGGCAAGTCAGTTCATCGAATTTTTTTCGGTGAAAATAATAGTCATGAAGATTTGGGCAAGACCCTGACAGGTAACTTGACTTTGCGGACGAATGTTGAATTTCATCATGCTTTCATGCTCCTGGCGCGAAGTCTCCTACCTACAAACGCATCGTATCGAATAAACAATTGGGATTGACACTCTTCGATTCGGTCGTGTCCCTTCAGCAATGTCTGGCATTGACACTTTGCCTTTGACGAGGGTGCAAATTTAGAAACTGGATGTCGTACAGCGACGGATGCTACGTCACATTGTTGGCTGGGTTCGCACAGGGGGGATGAATCGTGGCAAAATAGGATGCGAAAAACAAATTCTGGATTGGGGTTTGCGCAGGACGTGACACAGGCGCGAGGAAGCTCTGAACCTTTCAGCCGGCAATTCAGATTTGCAAACCGTGTGACGCGGCACAGGACGGCGTGGCCAGCCAGCACTATATGGCATCTTCTTGCTGATTAGTCACGAAAGGTAATTCCAGCGGGGCTACCTTGAGTGTTACTTTACGAAGCAAAGGGGAAGGTGGCCATTCCCGGCGCCTGATTATTCAGTAGGTTGCTGTTCATTCTAGAACCCCGACCTCCCCTCCCCAAGCCCCCCCCCTCCAGACCCCCCCTGACCTTCCCCCGGTGAACCCTCCGAACCTTAAAACCAAACCCGAAACACTGAATTTACAGTGTTTTTGCGCATTCCGCATGGAAGGACTAATTCTTGCAACGTGGTGAAAACTGCGTAAATACCAATGTTTTTTTTGCTAGGTGCTGTCCACAAAACATAGTAAATACCGTGGTTTTTGGTACCAAGGGCAAAAAAACATAGTAAACATCATAGTGTTTAGCTTTTGACACGCCCAAAACATCGGTATTTACGGTGTTTTTGGTTCGGAACGCTTTAAAAAATTTGAAAGCTTTTAGACACACAGGGGCCAGTACAGACAGAGGCTTTCACACAAAGAGTTTTTTTTACACAGAGACGCTTCTACGCACGGATGCTTTACAAAAAATGTCTTTGCAAAGCGCAGTGCTCAGACGCCGCTACACACAGACGCTTTTCCACACAGATACTTCTACACACAGCAACTTTTACACAGAGAAGTCTTTACACAGTCCAGTTTTTGCACAAACGCATTTTTACACAGAAACACTTCGACACATAGAAACTTGTACACACAGACTACACCAAAAAACTTTTACACGCTGAAACGCTTGCGCGCAGAACCTTTACCCAGAGCAGTTTCTACACAGAAGTTTTGACGCAAAGACGCCTTTACGCACAGAACCTTTTACACACAGAAGCTTTTGCACACAGCACGATTTTTTTTTACACAGCCAGCTTTTACACGCCGTAGCTTTTACGCACAAATTTTTTACGCAAAGAGGCCCTTGCAGCGAGCAGCGTTTACGCACAGGCGCCTTTACTTACAGAGGCTTTTACCCACGGGAACTTTTATACAGAGAGGCTTTTGCGCAGACAGACTCTTACACACAGACGCCCTTACACACTGCGACTTTTTGGCGCAGAGGCTTTTATGCACGCGCCCAAAACCACTGTTTACACAGCGGCTCGAAAACACGTGGCGTTTTTTATACCAGAGAACCTTTTGCACCGAGACTTTTTTTTTTACACGCGGCTTCTTTTGCACCCAGATGTTTTTAGACAGAGAAAGTGTTACACTTATACAGGCCAACTTTTACACACAGACTTTTTTTAATGACGTTTTTGCAGAAAGAGGCTTTTGTACCTAGACACTTTTGCACGGAGACGCCTTCCTGCACCTGCAATGCTGCTGTTTGGGGTTTCCTCATCAGTATTTTTTCTTTTGGCCGCCCTCCATTTTTTTCATATTTCTTGATTACCTACCTTTCGTGTTCCCCTTCTCAAGTTTTGCTTTAAAAGATCCATTGCCCAAACGACGGCGCTTAACACAACGTTGGGGGAACCATTTTTCACGCTTTGCTTTGCAACATGTTTAAGACGAGACTGGGTTTTCAATCGCGACGGGCAATGCCCTCTGGGATATGGGTGAAGCATTATATATCAAATTTTGCCGGAATTTTTTGAAAGATTAAGTCGTTAATTAGTGATTGGGATTTTTCACACGTCCGTGAAAGATTGTGGTGAGTTTTAATTGACGGGGGCGGGCGAAAGAAAAAAAAGTGGCGAGGGCAATACTTTCACTGGACCCTGCCAGATGGCCCTAACTTTTTCCTTTATAAAATGACAGAGGTCAACCCCTGGCCTAAAACGTTTTATTTTAGGCTTTTGTGGGGGTATAGCCTTGCTATTTTATTATATACTTTGATCTTGTGTTGGTTTTAGGCCAATTTTTTGGGGACGTCAGGCCTGGCATTTTATAGAAACATGTGTGCGAAAGAAAAATGTTGATGATTTTTTTTCACTCCTGATAGTTTTTTGCTGTAAGATCTATTTCAAACCATGTGCATGTTTGATCATGTTTGTCTCAGTGTTCTCTTTGTAAAAATATATGTTTTGACACATCCGCCGCTGCTAAAAACAAGAGCTGAGCCAGACACATCCAGATACAAATAAGATCTAAATCCACAACAATATCAACATAATATCTCTGGCCTGCTTTGTTTTTTTTGCGATGCTTCTGGCTNNCAAATGAAGTCTGACACCAGACAAAGCCACATGGATTGCCTCAATGCATGCCTGCTCTGGCAAAAAGCCAGGCTCTATAAAATGACAAGGCCCAACCCCTTGCATGAATCTTAAAAAAACATAAGGAGGACCTATCAGGCTTGGCTTGAGATATAGGGGGGCCTGCAAAAAGGAACAAACTGGACAACAGCAGTGGCCACATGTGGCCACTACAGGTGTTCCCTGCTGGCATGCTGCTTTTCTGAGTTCTTCCTCTTGCCTGCATTTTTTTTCTCCCGATGCTTCTGGCTGCTTTTTGGTATGAGCCTGCGTGGATTCCCAAATTGGCTTCAAAATGCTTCAAATTGTCTAACACCAGACAAAGCCACATGGACTGCCTCAATGCATGCCTGCCCTGCCAAAAAGCCAGGCTCTATAAAATGACAAGGCCCAACCCCCTGCATGAATCATAAAGAGGCACAAGGAGAGACCCATCAGGCTTGGCTTGAGATATAGGGGAGCCTAAAAAAAGGATCAAGCTGGACAACGGCAGGGAAGACCTGTAGTGGCCACANAGGCACAAGGAGAGACCCATCAGGCTTGGCTTGAGATATAGGGGAGCCTAAAAAAAGGATCAAGCTGGACAACGGCAGGGAAGACCTGTAGTGGCCACATGGTGTTCCCTGCTGGCATGCTGCTTTTCTGAGCTCTTCCTCTTGCCTGCTTTGTTTTTTTGCGATGCTTCTGGCTGCTTTTTGGTATGAGCCTGCGTGANTGCTGGCATGCTGCTTTTCTGAGCTCTTCCTCTTGCCTGCTTTGTTTTTTTGCGATGCTTCTGGCTGCTTTTTGGTATGAGCCTGCGTGAATTCCCAGAATGGCTTCCAAATGCTTCAAAATGATGTCTGACACCAGACAAAGCCACATGGACTCCCTCAATGCATGCCTGCTCTGCCAAAAGGCCAGGCTCTATAAAATGACAAGGCCTAACCCCGTGCATGAATCATAAAAAGGCACAAGGAGAGGCTTGGCTTGAGATATAGGGGGGCCTGCAAAAAGGATCAAGCTGGACAACGGCAGTGGCCACTACAGGTGTTGCCTGCTGGCATGCTGCTTTTCTGAGCTCTTCCTCTTGCCTGTTTTTTTTTTGCGATGCTTGCTTTTTGGTATGAGCCGGCGTGAATTCCAAGAATTGCTTCAAAATGCTTCAAATGAAGTCCGACACCAGACAAAGCCACATGGACTGCCTCAATGCATGCCTGCTCTACCAAAAAAGCCGGGCTCTATAAAATCACAAGGCCCAACCCCCTGCATGAATCATACAAAGGCACAAGGAGAGACCCATCAGGCTTGGCTTGAGATATAGGGGAGCCTAAAAAAAGGATCAAGCTGGACAACGGCAGGGAAGACCTGTAGTGGCCACANTCTGAGCTCTTCCTCTTGCCTGCTTTGTTTTTTTGCGATGCTTCTGGCTGCTTTTTGGTATGAGCCTGCGTGAATTCCCAGATTGGCTTCCAAATGCTTTAAATGAAGTCCGGCACCAGACAAAGCCACATGGACTCCCTCAATGCATGCCTGCTCTGCCAAAAAGCCAGGCTAAGGCCCAACCCCCGGCATGAATCATAAAAAGGCACAAGGAGAGACCTTTGAGGCTTGGCTTGAGATATAGGGGACGCTAAAAAAAGGATCAAGCTGGACAACGGCAGTGTCATTACAGGTGTTCCCTGCTGGCATGCTGCTTTTCTGAGCTCTTCCTCTTGCCTGCTTTGTTTTTNGGATCAAGCTGGACAACGGCAGTGTCATTACAGGTGTTCCCTGCTGGCATGCTGCTTTTCTGAGCTCTTCCTCTTGCCTGCTTTGTTTTTTTTGCGATGTTTCTGGCTGCTTTTTGGTATGAGCCTGTGTGAATTCCCTAATTGGCTTCAAAATGCTTCCAATGATGTCTGACACCAGACAAAGCCACATGGACTGCCTCAATGCATGCCTGCTCTACTAAAAAGCCAGGCTCTATAAAATGACAAGGCCCAACCCCCTGCATGAATCATGAAAAGGCAGAAGGAGGGACCTATCAGGCTTGGCTTGAGATATAGGGGAGCCTACAAAAAGGATCAAACTGGACAACGGCAGTGGCCACTACAGGTGTTCCCTGCTGGCACGCTGCTTTTCTGAGCTCTTCCTTTTGCCTGCTATGTTTTTTTGCGATGCTTCTGGCTGTTTTTTGGTATGAGCCTGCGTGAACTCCCAGATTGGCTTCCAAATGCTTCAAATTGTCTGACACCAGACAAAGCCACATGGACTGCCTCAATGCATGCCTGCTCTGCCAAAAAGCCAGGCTCTATAAAATGACAAGGCCCAACCCCCTGCATGAATCATAAAAAGGCACACGGAGAACTTATGAGGCTTGGCTTGAGATATAGGGGGGCCTGCAAAAAGGATCAAGCTAAAAAGGATCAAACTGGACAACAGCAGTGGCCACATGTGGCCACTACAGGTGTTCCCTGCTGGCATGCTGCTTTTCTGAGCTCTTCCTCTTGCCTGCATTTTTTTTCTCCCGATGCTTCTGGCTGCTTTTTGGTATGAGCCTGCGTGAATTCCTAGATTGGCTTCCAAATGCTTCGAAATGAAGTCTGGCACCAGACAAAGCCACATGGACTGGCTCAATGCATGCCTGCTCTGCCAAAAGGCCAGGCTCTATAAAATCACAAAGCCTAACCCCCTGCATGAATCATAAAAAGGCACAAGGAGAACCTATCCCGCCACAACACCGGGCTGCCCTGAGCCTTTGATGCCTACCGGACAGCATGGTATGGTTCAAGGACCAAAAGGCCTGAGATGCTGGATGATGGATACCATGACTGAATCGGAATAACACTCGTAAAAACTTATTCCTTGTTCGAATCTGATTCAGTTTGCGACCGGAGCCATCGCAGTCTATCTTTGGTTTTGGCCCTTTCCTTCAAGGTGGAATCTTCATCGCATAGTTTATAGAAACCATATCGTAACGTCTCTCTCAAGAAGTTGGACTCCATAGCTTTTGGTAGCGCGTCAGCTAACTGAGCCCCGCTTGGTACCCATCGTAGGATTGTTCCTTCCCTTAATGATTCCTTAATGGCCCGGGCCATGAGCTGAACACGAAATTCTGAGCAAGATGGGGGGGCCGTACGGGTTATCATGTCATAGAGACTCTTGCAATCTGTGATTGTAAGATCGGAATTTTCTACTTTTGTGGGTACTGAAAAAGCTGGTGCTAATTTCACAAGGGCTTCTTCCGGCTTCTTCCACTGGACTGAAGGATCATGGATCCAGCTCCAAAGCAGCCTCAGCCATGACAGCTGTATCAGGCTTGGCTTGAGAGATGGGGGAGCCTGCAAAAAGGATCAAGCTGGACAACAGCAGTGGCCACATGTGGCCACTACAGGTGTTCCCTGCCGTTGTCCAGCTTGATCCTTTTTTTAGGCTCCCCTATATCTCAAGCCAAGCCTGATGGGTCTCTCCTTGTGCCTTTTTATGATTCATGCAGGGGGTTGGGCCTTGTGATTTTATAGAGCCTGGCTTTTTGGCAGAGCAGGCATGCATTGAGGCAGTCCATGTGGCTTTGTCTGGTGTCGGACTTCATTTGAAGCATTTTGAAGCCANGCCAATTTGGGAATTCACGCAGGCTCATACCAAAAAGCAGCCAGAAGCATCGCAAAAAAAAACAGGCAAGAGGAAGAGCTCAGAAAAGCAGCATGCAGTAGCCACTACAGGTGTTCTCTGTGGATTTTTGAGGGTCGAGAAAGGGTTCAGACATCAACACCTGGACAATCCAAGACATCTCAAGAATTATATCTAGATATTTCTAGGTATAAAATAGATATATAAGATATTTAAGATGATATATGATACATTTTTTTGGATACATCAAGATATATCAGGTATGACTAGGATCCCTCATTTTATAGGNATACATTTTTTTGGATACATCAAGATATATCAGGTATGACTAGGATCCCTCATTTTATAGGCATGTTCAACTTGCTGTTTCATTTTAGGCCATTTTTTTTTGGAGCTCAGGTCGGTCATTTTATAGTCAAAAGGGTGTTTTTGGTGCATTTCTGCAGTCTGTGAAGGGGCCACCATTTTCAATTCATTCTTCCCCAGGGGGGTTGGGACTTTCGAATTATGCACCTTGCCGGGGTTGGACCCCACCGTTTTAGTTTATAAAATGGAAAGCCAGACCCCCCCCCCCCCGAAAAAGTAAGGGGCATCTTGNTCTTCCCCAGGGGGGTTGGGACTTTCGAATTATGCCCCTTGCCGGGGTTGGGCCCCCCCGTTTTAGTTTATAAAATGGCAAGCCAGACCCCCCCCCCCCGAAAAAGTAAGGGGCATCTTGCCAGGCAGGAACGTAAAACCACGGGCCATGGGATCCGATCCGGATCCTCGTTAAGTTTGCCAACCTTCATGTCAAGGGTTTGGGTGGTGAAAATGGGACCGCAAAGAGATAGCGTCCGACCCACGTCATGGAAAGAAAAGGGGTTAGGCTGGGAATTTTATTCAATGTCTAATTGTAGCTATGATCAAGATGATTTACCAACCGCGAAGCCTTTCCAACGACAAACACGCATAAATATATCCCACCACATCGGAGGACGACCACGCGGTTTGCGACCCTTGGGTTGCCCCTGCAAAGTGCGAACAACTCATCGCGAAGAAGGCAATTTTGAAGTGTACTGCTTCAATTTCCACTAATGAGTCAACACCATGCGGGGCAAACGTGTACATATGTGAAAGAACTGGAGCGACGATTTTGCAGCATGTCAACGACCTGCGTAGGTGCGAATGCACGATGTTTTTTTCCGGACACCTGAAGCCAAACACCGGGACAACATCCTCACACTCCTCGACCTCTGGCATGCCAAGCCGTCGAGAATCGCAGGACAGAAACTTCCACGCACTGAGTCCAACACCCAAGTAGTGGATCAATAACGGGCTAGCATATACCCCAAATGTATTGGAATCGCCATTTACTTTAGCCTCGATCGCAAAGGCATCCGGTTCGAAGTGACGTGGATTGAGAAAGCCTTCTCACGCTAAGCCGTTGCTTGTTGTACAAACCCAACTCGGCTAGAGTAGTCACTAGTGGCCTTGAACCCCGAAAGTAAGGCGTCCGGCAAACGTGATTTTCTGAAACCTTTTGAAAGCTAGCTATGGAACCATGCCGCCAGCCTCCAATCCTTTAGCCCGCCACAGCAAAACACCGTGGGACAGTTTCAGCGGGCTTCGGGCTGCAGGATGCCAATGCCAAATGTCACTTTTTGTAGCGTCTAGAAAACTAGCTTCGGGCAGCAGGATGCCAATGTTGGACGTGACATATCGAGCCCCTGGGTCCAGTTCCCTAGGCCCAGTTCCTCTGACGCTCTCCCGCTTGCCGTGGGCTGGGGTCGGCTGATATTATTCAATACGATTGCGATGAATAATTACAGTGGCAGCCATATTTGTCCAGATTCACCACCTAATGAAGGTTCCGCACATGCTGACGGAATGATGTTGCTGACCTGGTAGTTGGCACAAAATATACCTTCGGAAAAATAAAGCTCCTGGCATCGCGGTGAAACATCATCATCATCACCATCATCATCATAATCAATATCATCATCATCAGCAGCAGCAGCAACAACAACAGCAACATCCTCAACATCATCACAGTGTGACTTGGACATTTTTTGTCTCGACACCTCCTTTTTACATTTTGTTGGAGGGAACCCATCAAGTATATTTACATTGAAGAAACACTTTGGTACTTATCTATTTTGGTATTTATCTCCTGCTTTCCTTTGGGGCCACACCGCCATCTAGTTTTCTCTTTGTTTGCTGCTTTGCAACGGCGCCTTTCCGTGATGCATCGGCTTTCCCGCACAAACAATTTCAAATGGGTCATTTTCTCCAGATTTGTTTATTGACATCCGCCTGGTTGAAACCCAGCGCGCGTTACAGTTACATGGTTTAATTTCGTTTTTTGTTGACCATGGCGTCCATGTGCGCAGTTTCCTTCAAAAGGAATGTGATCTTCATAGACGACGACAGTTCTTTTCAACGGTTCCATTCGTCCCCTTCCAAAATCCTCCACCGCCCACGCTCTGACAAAAATTGCGCTATGCAGCCATGTTTCCCATTGACACGGTGATGCATTTGAGCCATCTGTTCATGTCTGAAACCAATTCGAAATCAAGAATTTGTAGAAAAACGTCACCAAAAAGAAAAAACAATCACCTCCTCCAAAAGAACCCGTGCTTCACCAGTTGAAATTCTTCCAACATTTTTTGGTTTCATCAAAATATTTTTTGGTGGGCACCTTTCTCGTGCAAACACTTCACAGCTAAGGGCCATCTGCTGAAATTGGATGCAGCTGCCTCGAGCATTCTTCTGATCCTTGACCTTTGCCATTCATTTGACCTCAGCTGATCTCCAGCCGTTTTGATGTGTAAGACCGATCTGGCCTGACACCATGACTTGAGAGCGGAGGAGTCAGATTCGCCTCAGTGATCATTATGAACTTGAAATATTTCCTCTCTGTCCGACCTCAACTGAAGATAAAATTTGGAGATGGCTCTCATTACTTCCGCATGTCTTTTTGATGGCATCGACATGACAAGCCGAATCGGATACTATTCTTGGAGCGGCCAATCTCTTCTTCGCTCCTCATCTCTCCGTGGACTTCAGAGGAGCTCATCTTCAGCCTCGTTCTCTTCTTCGTGTCCCGGAACCTCAACCTCCTCGTCCATTCTGCTTCTTCCAATTCCTTTTGTGCTTCATCAGCAAGCTTTCGATCTCTGGTGCGCAATCAAACACCTGGTAGGCCTCCTTCAGCTCTTCCTTGTTTTCCTTCTTTGCTCTTCGGTCTTCTTTTTTGGCCATGTATACCAAAAGGTATTTCGCCTTGCTACCCTTGAAAAAAATTAGTTCCTCTTTGAAGAGGCCAGAAACATCAAGGGAAAGGATTCCAGCTCTGGCCGGCAAGCCGAGGCAAACCAGCACTGCTGTGAGATTCTTTGCCACATACTTTGCAATCTCTTGGAAACAATACGTGGTGTGCTAAGACATCATCCCTGCACCAAAGTTTGTTCAAAAACGTTCTTCCTTCCATCACGCGAGCTTGAAGAAAAATGGCAACTTTACGCATGAGGCCATGAGAGTTTTCGTCAAAATTGATAGATCCTCACGCTTCGTTCCTTTTAGTTTTTAGTTCGTGGTCGTTGTCGCTGTCATTGTCTCTGTTTGCTAGTTTGGTTCCTTTGTTTGCATGGACTTACTCCAGTCTGGGTTGTTGCAAGTAGATGCAGGTAGATAATTGTGCTATGCAACTCGCAGCCGACAGCTTTAATGGCAATTTTTCTGCAAATAATTGCTTGCAGAATTCAAGGTTCTTATGACCGGAGGGCTGGACACTCACAATAGATGCTTTGCAATATTGTTTTGCGATGTTTGAGGTTTGATTCAGCAAGGGTACAAGCAACGAGAACCAAAACATGGCAAAAGTAGCGCATTGACAGGATGGCCCCCAAAGGATAAATATTGTCACATTGTCATGGCTGACGAATTGGATCCCGATGTCGAATACGTTCTTTTGAACAAGTGACTTGGCGGCACTTCTTTTTGTCAGCTGGGAGCCTTTTCCTTGTTTAA
Organism: Symbiodinium sp. clade C Y103; assembly: GCA_003297045.1. Classification (NCBI taxonomy): domain Eukaryota; class Dinophyceae; order Suessiales; family Symbiodiniaceae; genus Cladocopium; species Cladocopium sp. clade C. Next base: position 262,151 of record BGPT01000864.1, on the reverse strand, counting down.
GATTGTGACGAATCTACTGAGGCGAGACGCCAAAGTCTACCAGGTTTGATTGCAGTGACAATTTTTTACTTTTTCCTGCAAGCAGAAAATGTGGATGCTAATGAAAGACAAATACAAAGTTGTTGAGGGTGCCAATTGTTCGATTATCCGTTCAATTGTCCCAAAAAATGGTGTGACACACACACACACGCGCGCGCGTGCGCACACACAGACACAAGCGCAGGTGCCACCTGCTGCATCAGCATCCGGGCACAAAGCTGCAGATTGGAAGGCGAATTCTGAATGTGATGCGGACGAAATGCAAACTAATTTTGGATGGTTTCATCCACGTGTAGAGTGCTATAGGAACACGTGCGACGTGTACAATGGTATCCTTGAGCCCATGTTCCCATACATCACCCTTCTGCAGGAGGCAATCTGGCGAGGAAATGTTCGAATTGTGGGAAGAGGAAAAGAATTGACAATTCGTGACTTGTCACAAGAATTGCCTTAACTCTCATCAGTTTATATACATGGCTTGTAGCACTTGTCGATGTCGTCGGGGCAATCGCACCCCACACTCATCGCACCCCACACTTACTTAGAAACATCCCTGCCATGTGCCCCAACCGCAAATCAACAGGTTTGCTAGACAGTGGTTCTGGCAACTTATTCGCTCAGTGTGTGACCTGGCTTAAGGTGCTCTTGTTGGAAGATTTTCCATCATACATTGCTTCAATGCTATCAGCTGCAGCAGAAGTGCCCAATGTTTTCCAGGTCATCCCTGAGGGTGCGTACGAACGTTATGTTGAGCGAGTCCTGGACTCCAGCCGATATTGGGTCCTCAAAATTGTTGGCGGCCGAATTTGGATGTTCCCGCGCTGTCAAAGCAGAACAAACATGAAACAACATGTTTCAGAGAATATGTTGCAACAGGAGGTTCAGCTGGCAGAGTTTGTCAATTATAAGTTGTAACTTATAACCTATCACGACTTGCTTGACAATCTATCCCATGAATTTGTCAAATGCTCCAAGGTCAATGGGCAACGACATGCCTTCATCGGCTTTGGCTTCAGTGACCGTGGCTTGGTCGCAACTGAAGTCAGCTTCAAAACACAGTCTGTGAGTTACAATCCTTTTATGGCGTTTGAACCTTTCCTTCAGCTACTGCTTTCTTTGGAAAGCCCGTCGGCTTTTTTAAAAGAAAATAGGGGTTGGTCAATTTGGTCTGTGTTTTGCAAGGGTAAGTGGCGTGCAGGGGTGCTGACTTTCTGTTGAATGGCGAACGTGTTCTGTAGGTTTTTGGTAGATATGTTTGTGCAAACATTTCATTGCGCAGTCTTTAGGGAAAAATACGATTCAAAGAATGTCAATTGATGTATGCAAACTGGGCGTGTGCTGTTTCAAAGCCATTCGGTTCGGACGGGGGGCAGCTTAGGAAATGATGCTTTCGATTTCAATGCATGTTTGGCGGATTTCAAGGCGGACACTGCGCGATGTTGCTTCATGTTTCTTTCAGATGAGTTTGTGCAAACTTCTGAAAAAGTAGCAGCTGCACGGTAAGAGCACACCACACCAAACCCAATCAATACGTAGTTGGTGGAATGACTCGGAACGACCATCCTCGTTGAAATTTCCACTATGAAATGGGTTGCCTGTACGCCCATATGCAGCCCCAAATATAGGGTTATTTTGTAGGGAATCACTTTCCTGAAGCTGCCATTTTGTAGCATCGCTGGTTTCCTATAATTTTGAAGGGGACGCCCCGTTTGAGAGGCCATTTTGTAGAGAGTTGCCTGCACCTTGCCATATGGTAAGAGCACTAGAATAGATGATTTAGAATTTAGACATAAAATAATTATTACATAGCAATCTCACAAGGCAGTTTGTAATCTTGGTTGGGTTGGGGCCATTCATTTTGTAAGGAATCATGGTGAACTTTTGTGTTGATTTCAACCGGTCATTTTGTAAGGATGGGGTAATTCTACAGGAAATTCGTGCTATTCTCGGAAAAATAATCTGCGCGCCAAATTTGTGAAGGGTTTTTGGCTGTTGCATCCAAGCCTCATGCATTGGCTTACAAAATGGAAGGGTTTTACGAGGATGGTCTGATGTACTGTATTCAACGTATTTTGTACAAAGTCACCCACGGTCTTTGCAAGACCATACTTGAACTACTGTGTAGATTTATCTAGGAGATCTTTGTAGATATGGAAAGTTATGGAGGGAAACTAAGCAATCGCTGGTGCACTTGGTGCACCATGCGCACCCCATCATTTTGGGCTTACCCCGGCCCGCTTTTCGTCAAGGCAACCTTTATCGACAAGGTCCATGAAGCCAAAGCGGCCGAAGCGCTGCCAAAGTCGCATGACCAAAACACATCATAGGGAAGGAGGAAGTTGACGTCATGGTTGGGATGGCTTGGTCTGCGTCTGTCAGGTGTTATGGAGGTCGAGATACTAGAAAGGAGAGGTCCAAACATGTTTCGCTTATACCTGACCCGCGAAATGGAACAGCTCACGCTGATTTTACCTCTTCTAGTTGCTGCAGGGCTCCTTCCCAACATTTTTAATTTTCTGACGATCTTAGGCAGCCTCTGCTCTGTCCTAAGGAAAGACTTGTCTCTAAAAGAAGGACAGACCATCACAGTATCTTGGCGCCACTCGAGCTGGTCCAAACGTGCTCGCTGTGCCGGTAGTGCCGGCTGTGCCAGTGCAGCGCACACATTGTGAACATTCGAGGTAAATCTACCTGGGAAGGGTGGAAGGCAGGATGCTTCGGTCTTCCTATGTCTTGAATGGCCGTGCGGCTGCGTTTCAGGCGGAGAGTGCCACAGGTGCCACAAGTGCCACAAGCTGGCTACGGAGGTGTGTCTTTGGTTCCATGGCTGCACAGCTGGTGTGTCTGTGGCCGGAGTTCCAGGAAAAGCTGGGTCAGCTTGATGTGCCAAGGCGCCGCCGCCTTCCACCGGAACCGCGCTGCAAACTGGCGGTGGCAAGGCTTGGACCACCCAATCTTCACCCCAACAACTTTGGCCCCTATTGTGAGGGTTACATTCCCTCATGCTGGGGTGTTTTTTTAGCGGAGTTCATGTGACAATGTAGGTGGGTTTGGCTTGAATACCGACATCATGTGGTGTTTCCCATCCGCGCCACTTGCAGATTGTGGCTGAAAGCTATCAGACTCGTTTGATTCTCCACCAATGGACAAGAATGAAGTGCTTGAGGCTATAGAAATTGCCACGACAGCACCAGCCTGGCACTTGGATATGCTTGGATGGGGAGGTCCGTTTGTTCCAAAGATGGAAGAAACAATCAGCGCATGAGAGGCCCGTGGAGGTTGGCATGGCAAACATGCAGTGGCAGCTGCCAGGCCTAATGAAGTTGTGTAATGTATACAGTATATTGTGAATTCTTGTAATGTAATTTCCAGGACTCCTTTCCAGACCCAAAATGCTAGGCCCTGATTGGTTTCAAGGTTGGGAAGGTCCTCCTGGCCTCCGAAGTCCAAGGCTGAAGATGACTTTGCAGATTTTGCGGACTTTCAATCGGCTGCAGCTGCGCCATCCGCATCATAAAGAGCAGGGTCAAGACGAAAACAAATTGCAATCAGCTGCGGGAAAAAGCACACGGGAAAGAGCTGTGAACAGTGATCGTGCTGTTGCCCAGGCTTTATGTGGACACACCATGTTTTTTTTTCCCTCCCTGGTGCTTCTATTGGCTCAGGAACGCCACGTGCGAACCAATCCTAAACAGCAGACTCAGCCAGCAACAAACCTCAAGACACAACCTTTGACTTGGACCTGAGACTATGCTGTACCTGCGCCAACTGAACACAGCCACTTTCATGACAAAACAAAATCTGGATTATCAGTATCCCCTCATACCTTCGGCAACGACGTAAAGTGATTCAGCTCATCCGCTAGAGCTTTGGCGGTTCGGACGCCAAGATGGGGTAGGCATCCAGACTCATGCTGTGATGATAGGATGCCGGTGTTCAGAAGGTAGCCACAAGGGCAAGATGTCACAAGTCGTGATTCATTAATGGTGTGGTCCACATCCTGAACTTTTTTGTGCCAGTAGGCCTCCGAAGCCTAGCCATCAAAGGATACGGCCTCGCTTGTGCCCGCGCTCGAGCTTCGCTTGTGCCCGCGTGGATGCTTCGTAGACTAAAATCACTGACAGTGTCATGGAAACAGCCTGTCNGGATACGGCCTCGCTTGTGCCCGCGCTCGAGCTTCGCTTGTGCCCGCGTGGATGCTTCGTAGACTAAAATCACTGACAGTGTCATGGAAACAGCCTGTCGAGGCAGTAGGTCACGACGTTTCGTATACATTGTAATATCTTCTTTCAGTCTACCTTCCAAGACGTTCCAGATACGTTAT
>BGPT01000864.1:238900-257722 GCA_003297045.1 Symbiodinium sp. clade C Y103 | reverse complement strand
AGACGTGTCTGATATGTTGTAAGATCATCTAGAGGTAATTTCTAAGACCCCCCGTATACGTTTTAGTATCTTCCTTCAGTAACTTCCAAGACGTTCCTGACACGTTGTAAGATCATCTAGAGGTAATTGCCAAGATGTTTCTGATACTGATACGTTGTAAGATCTTCTATGACCNTCAGTAACTTCCAAGACGTTCCTGACACGTTGTAAGATCATCTAGAGGTAATTGCCAAGATGTTTCTGATACTGATACGTTGTAAGATCTTCTATGACCTCCCTTTTCTGAAGTCTCTAAGTCCCCCCCATGTCCCCAAGTCCCCCCCGGTCCCCTAAAATAATAAACCCCAAATGGGTGTTTATGTTCCTTAAGAGCATGACCTCCCTTCTCTGAAGTCTCTAAGTCCCCCCCCATGTCCCCAAGTCCCCCCCCTGTCCCCTAAAATAATAAACCCTAAATGGTTGTTTATGTTCCTTAAGAGCATGGCCTCCCTTCTCTGAAGTCTCTAAGTCCCCCCCCATGTCCCCAAGTCCCCCCATGTCCCCTAAAATAAAAAACCCTAAATGGTTGTTTATGTTCCTTAACCCCAATGTGGGCGCAAGTGACGTTTGAGTGTGGGCGCAAGTGAGGCTGGTCCCGNTCCCCTAAAATAAAAAACCCTAAATGGTTGTTTATGTTCCTTAACCCCAATGTGGGCGCAAGTGACGTTTGAGTGTGGGCGCAAGTGAGGCTGGTCCCGACATCAAATGGGTTTGACTTGGGGCGGAGCCTTCCGAGTCAGATGGTTGGATGTTGACTTGACTCTTTTGCCTGGTTTGAATCTGATAACCTGCCTGTGGAGCAAACCAAGAGACACTGAGGTTGCTGAGCTATGCCTGGATCTCAGACTTGGTTTGGGTGAGGTGATTTGGCAGTGGTCCCGAACATTTTTTGGTTGATGGTTGACTAAGGAGCGATGATGCTGAGCCTAGAGCTGACACAGAGGTGATGGTTCAGCAGTTCAGGATGTTGCTGTTTTTAGCATCACGCATGTGCCTTTGTGAGACGTTATACGATTTGTGGAGGCTCTGAGAGCTTCTTGTAAAGTGAATGGGCACCTAGCATGGAAGAACCACTTTAGCGACCCCGTTTATCTGCATGCCACGCAAGAGTAGTGCGTGCGGGATTTGACTCACAAGAAAGGTTTTGAAAGGCCAGCCTCATCCCACCATGGGTCAAAAATTGAGGTCCCAAGCCCACCCCAGTCTGTGTTAGCAATTTCTATATCAATTTGTGGCCCATCGTTGTTTGGCAGGCAGAGCAGACCATTGGAGGCTCCAATGGACTTGAGCCCTCAGCTACACCTGTCGTGCTCCCAGCTGGTTTGGGATGCCCTGGGATGCACTTCAGCTGTCCATTTTTAGCCGAGGCAGAGACGGTCCCTTCGAACAATGGGACAGCTGAGGTGAGAATCAGAGAGCAATTCTGAACCACAGTTCCATCAACCCAAAGGGAATTACAACCAGTAGCAGGCAGAAAGCTCCATTCACTTGGGTACGAGAGCTTTCCTTGTCCTGCTTTCCTAGTCCGTTCACTGATGATGGTATCTTGGGACTGCTTTTGTAGGGCCAATGCCCTGGTGTGGTACGATCCAAGTTTCACCACTGCAGGCATCCAAGTCAGAGCCGTTCCCGCCTCAGTGATCCCGAAATCCACGAAGCGACGAAGCGATGACTGCCGATGCCTGATGCGGTTCTCTGAGGCCAGCACCTGCACCTGTTGTACAATCAGGGTCGGAATCTTGGCACTGCCACGGGGGACCGTTGCTGACAACCCCGAAGACATCAGGCTTTGAGACATCGGTGTTTGAGATGACTGTTGTGATCAGTTGGGCAGTTGATACCTATGTACCATTTACCTCCTCACCTTCCACTTTTTGGCTCCAACTTGAAGAACGTGAGATCAGCATGGTTTTGATCTGGTAGGCAATCTGCAAGAACTTCACTTGTTCCGAAGTTCTCACTCTCCACCAGAGGACTTGCTTGAGAGTATTCTTTCACATTGATCATCTTGCTGCAAGAAAAAGCAACCTTATGCTAGGGAGCACACCTGTTGCAGCTCGATAGAGCCTCATAGTTTCCATGCCGCGTGAGCGTGAGCCAGAAGGCTCTGTGCGTGATGCGGATGCGCTGGAGAGTTTGACCGACAAGCTGCGCAGCGGAGAGTTCTCTGAAGCCATCGCAGCCGCGCAACGTGCCACGGAGCAGACTCAAGGTGCCCAGCTGTGTTTGCAGGCTGATGGCGGCGTGAAGCGCGCTGATCCGCACTACGCCTTCGTGGCGACTGAAGCAGCTCCAGTGGATGAGGAAGATGAGCTGATGCGTTTGCGAAGGGAGCGGAAAGCCCAACTGCAGAAAGAAAGCGTTTGGAAAAAGCAAGGTTCCGGCTTGCAGTTGCCACACAGTGGGGGATGGGTTGCAAGATGAGACCCTCCTTGGGACACTCGAATCGTCGAATGTATCTTCAATTTTGGGTCTTTGTCTGTTGATTAGTTAGGATGTTGGTTTCACAAGCATGCAACCCTGCAAGGTCATGGCTCATTGCGAGAACTTGTGAGTGAGAAGGAGTTTGTTGAGACTATTGCCCCACATGAACGCGCCCTAGTGCTGTTGGATGATTGTGCAGCTTCAGCTGGGGAAGTGTGTCGGAAGGTTCTGGGCCGACTGGCTTCCAAGCACCTGGAAACTCAGTTCTGCTGGTTGCCTGCAGAACGAGCCTTCTTTTTGACTCAGATGATTGACCTTCAGGGTCTACCTACCATTTTTGTGCTGAGCTATGGTGAAGTCTCTCGTCATTTGCCGCCTTCGCAGCTCTTTAGCTACTCCTCGGCATCTTCTCCCTTGTTCCCGAAGCACTTGCGGAATCTGCTGCACAGAAGTGGGGCCATTGAAAACGTTGATGACGATAGTGATGGCGCAAGTGATGATGACTCAGACGAGACTTTCCGTTGACACATATAAAAAAATCCCAACATCTCCCATGAAGAAGAGGAGTGCGGGAAAGTTTTGAATTTTGACTTTAATGGAGTGTTGCCCCACCATGCAACACTGAACTCTGCTAAGCGACTGTCAATTCTCTGTAGTTTGGAGTCAGCGTACAGACCGTACTGATGCGAGTGACCGGTGCATTGACAGTTCATCTCAGAACCAAGGAGACAAAATGCAAAGATTGCGCTCTCTCTATCTCTCTTTCTCTCTTCGTGGCTGCTACAGTAGTCAGACCTCCTGCAGGGTGATGAGAATGCCGCGGCATTGCGGCTTTTTTTGGGAACAGATTAAGCCATGTCCCTCGCACTGAGGCCCAGTGCAGAGAAGATCAAAGCCATTGAGGCATGGTGGGCATTTTGTATCATTTTGTGTGGATGGGGACTTTCTACTTGAAGATTTGAATCCCAGCTAGTGACCTGGTGACTGGTTGTGACTGGCTATCTATTTCTATTTGTGTCTATCTGTGTCCACTGCGATGCCAGGAGTTGAAGGCAGCCATCAAGGCCGCAGCTGCCAAACCCAAGGCAAAGAAGCCAGAAACCGAGGAGAGCTGCGACACTTCAGCAGTTGTAGTCATTGATCCTGAAACATCTGCAAAAAAGGTGAGCAGATTTTGTTTCAATTCAATTTTGTGTACTTCCCGTGATAGTAGGTTTTGCAAGGAAGCAAAAAATGTCAAAACCTGAGCCCCCGTGGTTTTGAATTGCCTGATGAAAGCAACTGCCACAGAAGTGCAGGAGCTGGTGGGGCTTTGCCAGTGTGTGAAAAACTTGGCTGCAAACTTACACCACCAATTGCTTTGCATTTCAGCGCTGATCAGGTGTCACAAGTTGCTTTTTTCAGGGTCCTCTATGCGCGCTTCTGTCCAATCAAAACCGGAGCTGCAGGCCGGAAATAGCGAAATCTTCGCAAAGGTCAAAGAAATCTTGCCAAAGCATCCTAGTTGCACTGGATGGGTTTGTTCATGTACTTGTCCAAAGATTTGTTGGCATGCATCAGCGTGGACATTTTCGCTATTAGATGTCACAAATCGCGGCATGTGTTTGTGCTTGATTGTCTCTGGATCAATGTAGCAAATGAAATGCTTTACCAAAATGCTGCCGAGGATAGGCGAGAGCCACCTGGTACCACTAATGGGCATCAAACGAGCACCGCCACGACCACAGCGACCCGCTCCTGTGGAAGCAAAGCCCAAAGCTTCATCGTGGATAGCCTAGTGTGGGTGGTCGCAGCGGGTTGAAGGTTCAGATATTCCAGGTTGTGTAGGATCTACAAATATGCATCAGGGATAAGCGGATCAACCTCGGAGTAGCTCTGCAGCTAGGAAGGTAGCTAGATAGCGAGATGGCAGAGGTATGCAGAGGCGAAGGGTTCCAAACCAACATGGAGTGGAATACTGTCCTATACCCAGCAACGAGTGTGAGGTCGCAAAGGGTCATGGGCCGAGTGAAGAGCTACAACACGCGGAAGGGCCAGAGCCTTTGGAACAGGAAGTGGATCAAGCTCCAGCCCAACCACTCAATCCCCAATCCGACTGAGTCGATTGGATTAGCCAACTCAAGTAGTGCCTAGAAGGCCCAGTTGGTTGTATGGAGCGTTTGGTTGCCCTAGACATGTTCAAGAGATCTTCCATTGCGCATGTGGAAATCCGATGAAATCCGTCAGCCCTGTAGAGTCCCACAGAGGCTTTGGCTTCATCATGGTGCCGGAATTTCCGCGTGACGTCTTTGTCTACAATTCGCACCTCATTGGACGCATAGGCGTTGGAATTTGGGCATGTGGTGATTAGTGGAAACGAGGCCACGCTTCCCTAGGTAGGAGGTGACGGGCAATGTATGTAAGAGAGCGGTAGAATATGATTGAGGCACGGATCGTCAAGCATGAGAGGAGATGGCAGGATGTTAAAGGCATTTAAAGGCCAACGTTCTGGAGTATGGCCTGTTGAGCTTTCAAAAAAGCAAGGCCCTGGGCCCTAAACAACAGATGTGTCGCACTTCGAGGACTTTTGGCGGGCGAGGCTGTGGTTTTCGATTTGGTGGTCGAGGGTGGTCGCCCACAAGCCCGGAATGCTCCTTGGTTCCAAAATGTTCCAAATGATCTTTCGCTGCCTTGGAGCTGGATCAGTATGAAGGCCTGGAGTCTGTTTTTAGGCGTCCAAACTCAAGTGAAATCCAGCACTTCTTTCCTGTATCATGTGGCCTCTTGCGGCCCCAAGGTGAAGGTGACTGGAGATGCACCAGCATCGGCCTTAGTATATGCGTAACATTGAGGCTTGTGAAATCTGGTGAAGTTGCAATTCCTGTTCAGATTAGATTCTGGTCGCCGGTCCTTATGGTGCGGGTGCCTTCTTCACTATGTGCCCTTGGTCCATGGCTAAGGCAGAACAAGAAAATTCAGCTGAGAATCTGGCGACCATCAAGAAGGCAGCCGGGACCTGTCCAGGACGTTCCCATTCCGTGAGGGGTTCATGACCTGGGGAAAGATGTGCGCGTTGCACAGGTAATAGCAGACCAGATGCCTCATCTGCAGCCAGCGCCAGGCTGGGCGCAGGATAGAATTCAACTTTGTCAAAGAGTCGGAACAGAGGGCAGTTCCTGTAGCATTCAGTGAGGTGAATCGGGAATTACAGACTCCAGCTCGGCAAGTTTCCATTTGCCGATGCACTTTGCTGTGCACTTTTGAAGGTGGAGGTCAATCGATGCGAGACTACACTCTGGCCATGGCTGCGGCTGCTGCAGAAGTGCCACGATGCCAGTTTTAGATGGTCTTGGGAAAGGCGAAGCAGGCATATGATATGGTCCCATTGAGACTTAGCCGTGTCGTATTTCAGGAAGAATATTGGTGAATAGCAGTTTGCAGCCAGTCATTATTGTTCTTCTACTTCTTCCTCTTCTTCTTGCAGTGCTTGTTGCCCTTGGACCCATATTTTTGGGCAATACCGCAATACCTTCACAATTCACAGGTTGGACTGGTTGAAAACATGTTTCCGAAGCTCCCTTCAGATTTGTCCCACTTCCATCGGTGGCATGGTTTCTAGGTACCCACCACACTGCCCTCCGGTGCTCGTGCGACGAAGAGTCCGGAAGACCTGCTGCAGGAACAGATCCGCAAGGTGGATCTGGAATTATTGAGCAATGGGTTGCCGGTCTTGCCACAAAGGGCGGCTTAATTGTTCCAAAAGCAGTGATAACTTTGCCAAATTCAGAGTCAGTTGATTTGATACGGACGTTTTTTTAACTTCGAGCATCTTTGACCATCTTCTTCCGCACTTGGTATCTGCAGCTCAAGTGAGTCCAGAAGCATCCGTCAGGCTCAGTCTGAAGCCTCCACCCGCCAGACTACCAGGAAGCTCTGCACTTGGAATTGCAGGACACCAGATGACCTTAGTGAGGGTAGAAACATGCCTAGATGATCTACGGAACTATTTTTCAAGGGCTTCCTTTGCATCTTTTTGGTATCTTTTGTCTTGTGCAGTGTCAGGCCAGAGATGGAGATGCCAATGTGGGGGACCTTGATGACATGGACGTGGGTCACAGGTCAACATCTGGCACCCCATAAAGATCAATTGTTTGAATTCGATTTTGGTCTGAGGGCGTTTGACTGGACTCTTGAACATTAGTATGTATTAGTATGTGTTAATGTATGTATTAATGTATGTATTAATGTGTTTGTATTTGATAGTCTATTACTAGTATTTATTATTACTTGATTAGATCATTGCACCTATCATTTTGGCGCCTGCCACGGATCCCCAAGGTCGGAGCCCTGGGAGGGCAACATTCCAAGAGGTGCCAAAGTTCGTGTCGTGGAATTTCCTGCGCCAGACATCAATGGCTGCCAGACACCCAACTTTTTTGAAGCTTTCGAACTGGAACTTGCCCTGACTAAGTCTCTGAATGACATATTTTTGGTGTTCACCTTGAAAACTGTCAGCGCTGAAAAAGAAGAAGAATGTCGTACGAATCTTGCATGCAGCACTGCGCGGTTTGGGCCCTTTGGATTGATGTATGTGTATACATTATATGCTGGTATCGCCTGGCGTTTTCTCTCAGAGCTTCCGCTATGTCTGGCCTGTCGACATGTAGCACACGATGAAGGCACGGGGGCAGCAGTTCTTTGGGCGGTTTTCTCATAAGTTCACAGAAGTCCTTGACGGAAAGCACAGACTTTTGGGAGAGGATCGCACGCTGCTTTTTCTTCTCTTCCCAAAATCTTGCCATTGATTGTTCATATTCTTTGATCCGGCGTAGTATTGCTGATCTAGAGCCAGTGACAGCAGGTGAAGGTGGTGAGGAAGCGCAAAGATGCAGCGGCAGCCAGTTCGTCGCCTCCCAAACCGGTTACTTGGCTTTGTGACGCGGGGCAGATGCTCGGAAAACGCAGTCCCATCTGGCATGAGGCAGAAGCAGCTGCAGATGCTGCAAAGCCTCTCATCCGAAGACAGGAAGCCAGACGGAAGGCCAAGGCGAAGGCCGGCACCGAAAGCACGATGGAGAATGGTGGAGATCATTTCTTCGTTCTTTTGACTCTTGATGAAAGGAAGAGTTGGCTCTTGTCACAGGCTCACAAGGAAGAGCTGGAGAGTGTGTAAATAGAATCCATGGCTTGAGGTTGGACCAAGTTTCCGAATGTCTAGCTGTCTAGCTTTCAGGAGCCCTTGTCCGTTGCTGAACGCCAAGCGAGACACTTGGGTAGCACGTACTACACAGGGGATTCAGTGAGAGACCAGGGACGGAAAAAACACACACGGAGATATATTATACGATCTATAGACTGTGTAACAACATATATCACATATATATATATATAATATAATAAAACAGAAAATGATATAATATTATATAATCTCATGCTATAATATAGCATAGTCTAGTATAGAATAGTATAGTCTAGTACAGTGCTGTACAGTACAGTATAGCATAGTATAGAACAGTATAGTATAGTAGAGTGAAGTATAGTATGGCATAGTATAGTATAGTATAGTATAGTATAGTATGGGAGTTTTTAATAAACATGAAGGCTGAGAGTGAAACAACGCATGTGACGCCGTCCGATGCTCAAGTGAAAGAAGGTATACGCAGTAGTGGCTGATGGGAAGCGCTAAGTGGTTGGCATTGTTTCTTACCACCTTTGGAAGAATCATTGAGGTCGGACAGAGGCAACATCGAACAGCTCCCCCTGTTGAGGTAGATTGCTATACTGAAGGTCCATCAGAGGATTTATTCGTGAGGTTGGTTCTTCTGTTGGAAGGTGTGCTTATAGGTGTAGCCTTGACATCTTGGAGATTCAGATCTCAGAGCAGCCCCGCTGCATCCAAATCACAGGCGTCGGCGCGGTGAATGGGTCGTAGTCTTCCTGCATCCAATCAGTGGCTGGCAGGCAGCCAAAGCATCTTCGCAAGAGGTACCTAAGCCACTTGACCTGAAGGCCGTGTGCCCTAAATTGCTCGAAATCCACTTTATTGGGCAAACTTTCCAAATGCTCAGTCCCATTCGCATTCGAGACGCCACGGTAGAGGAGTTATCCAAGCTCCAGGTGGGGACGACAACAGCTCATTGGTATCCAGATGATGACGTTTGGCATGAACGAGTCATTGTGTGGCCATCGATGATATCAGACACTTCCTACTATGTGTTGACTCCTGACGATGACATATATTGTGAAGATTTGAGTTAGGAGCTGACGTAGTGGATGACCTTTTTCGGGTTCGCATCAAGAATATGATTTTAGAGAGGCTTGCTACAGGTTCCCCACAACAGTGACAGATGAGGAGCTAAAGGCAGGGTGGCACATTGAGACGCAAGAAGGTGTCGGGTAGGATCCTTGAGATTGTGTTGGGGCATATCACTTTCTGTTGCCTGTGCAGCCGCCAGCTTCTCTACATTTTCTCTCCAGTATACACGTGCATCAAGAAGAATTACTACACCCCACAATTTCTTTGGGATTCAGTGATAGAGGAACTTATGGCATTTAGGGGGCTCATGATCTACCTTCATTCAGACTGGTGGCACGGTTGGAACGCGCTCGTATCAGCTCCTGATTCCTCTTTAGAAGGCTTTGGGGTTTTAACATTTGACTTGTCTCGACAGGATGTGGCCAAAGTTAGCCGAACCGTTGAGCGAGCGAGGTTTTGCAAAGCCGCTTCGACGCCAGCTCGCGAACATGCTCGACTCTATCCTCAGCAGGGTCCGTTCAAGATAGGATGACGCAGAAGTGGAGGTTCAAAGAAGTTTCTAATGATGATCTTTGGCCGCCACTGGCTGGGAGACCGTAGAAGGTTTTGAGGAAGTCACCGCCCGTTTGCTGGCAAAAAGTTTGTGGGAACCCTGGAATTTCAAGGTAAAGCACTAGTTAAAAGCTTGAAGAGGGTTGCTCCTTCAGTATACGGAGCAGATGTGCGACAGTTGCTGCTAGTGGATAACATGGCTGTGGCTCTTTCATTTGATAGGTTTCGTTCTCGCAACTTCAAGTTGCTACGGGAGATCCGAAAAATTTCTTCTTACCTGTTAGCCAAAAATATGCTGGCCTCGGTGAGGTGGATACCATCAGAGTTCAACAACTCAGATGAACCCAGCCGTTTTTTCTCACAGGAAGGTAGCAAGCTCTTGACGGAGCAAATCCCTATTCCTTTTGATAAGGCAGGGCCCGTCCCGGGAAAAGTGCCTCAAAGCTCCGCCCAAGCCGCCACTGCCCAGAAAGAAAACAGCGCAGAGCAAGAGTGCGGCGCTCAAGACGGTGGACGCAGCGAGTCGTCCCCAGAGAATTGTTTCCCTGGAGGCGCCTCACCCTGCCAAGGAGTTGGTGACCCCACAGAATTATCGGCCAGGCATGACCGAACAGACATTCAATTTGATGACAGTGGACCTGCTTGGTTGGCCTTCGCGCACCTCTTCAAAGAGGGCACGGTCTCCATCCAGTACAAGTGCAACCACCCAGGAGCGGCCGACCCGGAAGCGACGGGAACATACTTCAGCACCTGGCGGATGGAGTTTTCAACCAGACCAGCTTGACGTTGCTGGAGCAGAATGCTGTAGGTCCCCATGCAGTGAAAATATAGACCAAAGAAATGGACGACTTTGTGCGTTTTGGCCTTCCCCGCGGCTTGGATTTCAAGGTTGCCACAATCGTGGACCGCTTGGCCACGGATAACATGAACCTCCTTGACAAGGGTGGGTACAGAGCCTACCGAGGCGACCGATTGGCAGCAGCTATCCTTCATTTTCATCCCGAGTTCGGGAAGCTGGGAGACAAGTTTTTGCCCCGCACTTGGAGAGGCTTAGAGGATTCAGGAAGTTGACTCCAGGCCGCAGCCGGCTTGCTTATCCTTTGTCAATCTGGTCAGCCAAGGCTGCGGAACTCAAGCGGCAGAAAAGGTTGCGGATGGCGATCTTATGTTCGTGGCGGTGTCGAGCTATGCACGGCCTTCAGAGCTGCTTCGGTTGAAGCTGTTCTTGCTGGTCCGCCCGCAGCCAGGCATCACCGAGAGTTGGGCTTTGCTCCTATCGCCCGAGGAACGGCCCGAGAGGTCCAAGACTGCGGGAGTACGACGCGTCCATCCCCCTAGATTCTCCTTGGCTCTTCCCTTGGCTGCCGCGCCTGCTACGGCAAAGAGGTCGACATATCAGAGGCGCCATTCATGGCCCTTCCATCGACAGAGCCCGCCAATACCGCACACCAGCGGAAGTGCAGAAGCGAGGCGGTTGGAAGAGCCAAGCCAGTGTGCACCGCTACGAGAAAAGTGCCCGACTGGCAGCCACATTCGACCAGCTGCCGGAAGATCTGAAGCTGCACGCTCGACAGTGCGAGCGAAACCTTTCGGCAATCATGTTGGGCACAATGGCGCCACCAGACTTCAATACCGCCAGCTCTTCCCGGGGCGTTATGTGATGTACCTTGGTGGAGGAGGAGGAGTGGCCAGGGCCTGTGAACAGCTTGGTTTTAAGGCCTGGGTGAGCAGAGTGCTGCGAGAAATAAAGTGTGGGCGTGTATTGTCTGTGATGATGTCTCCTGTCTCCCCGTCAATTTCTAGGGCAAGAGATCGTTCAAGAACCACGCGCACTTGGAGGTTTCCGTGGGGCATCCTTCACCGGTTTTTGTCTGAAGGAGAAAGGAGTAGCATCCAGCAAGAAAATACCATTTTCAGGACTTGTCTGAAGGTGATTGAAGCAGCCAACAATGCCTGCATTCCATGGGTGTTAGAAAATCCGTGGAGCCGCAAGTGTTGGAATGTACCCCCTATTCGCCATCTCCTGTCCTGTCAAGAAGCTATTTTATTGCGCGGAGATTTTTGTCAGTGGGGAACACGGTGGAAGAAACTTACAGGGTTCCTTTGCAATTTTTGCGATGACACCCACCGCTTGCATCGCCCGTGCTCAGGTCATCGAGGATGCTGCAGCCGGACTCAGCGGCCGCGCATGTTGCTCTCAGGCACGGGACAAAACGGAGAGCCTCGCACGGTGACCGCCGCATCCTATCCCGGCAAATTGTGCCAGGCTTTAGCCCATGTTCTTACCAGCCCTTACCACACACGGCATTCCATTTGATTTCATAGTCTGCTCTTTTCTTCAAGCTCTGGTTAACATTCACCTATGCTTTGGGGTGCATGATTTGGGATATTCAGAAGCAAGGCTTATTTGAGGAGGAAAGTTGGTGTGAAGAGGAAGAAGAGGAAGAAAAGGAAGAAGAGGATAAGCCATGATAAGCCTGAGTTCGCTAGATGCTGCATCGCTAGCCGCTAGCTACGACTGCGCCAGCGCTGCATGAGAAAAAGCAAGCTGCCGCCGTGAGTTCGTGAAAGGAAACTGGGAGTTTGCAAAACATGAAGACTGAGAGTGAAACAACGCATGTGACGCCGTCCGATGCTCAAGTGAACCCTCCACCCCGGCGCAATTCTGGGTTGGGGATATTCAGAAGCAAGGCTTATCCATTCTTGAGGCTGAGAAGGTTGATGTTTGAGGAGGAAAGTTGGTGTGAAGAGGAAGAAGAGGAAGAAAAGGAAGAAGAGGATAAGCCATGATAAGCCTGAGTTCGCTAGATGCTGCATCGCTAGCTACGACTGCGCCAGCGCTGCATGAGAAAAAGCAAGCTGCCGCCATGAGTTCGTGAAAGGAAAGTCTAGTATAGTATAGTATGGTATAGTATGATATAGTATAGTAAAGTAAAGTATAGTATAGAATAGTATAGTATAGTATAGTATAGCATAGTATAGGATAGTATAGTATAGTAAAGTATAGTATAGTACAGCATAGTATAGGATAGGATAGTATAGTATAGTATAGTACAGTATAGTATCGTATATATGTATATCATATTATTTAACACACGCATGGTTTTGACGCATAAATGGATTGCGTGCGCGGCAAGTGAGAAGGCTGAAGCCTTGACAAACTTCCCGCCCAAGTATGTTTAGCCAGTTGTTAGACCGCTGGCAGCCCCAAAAGTGACTGCACACGGGTGAGGATGCCTTTTCTCTTTTTTTCGGTTGAGCCGGACGGTTGAGTACAAAGGCCACTCCAGTTTGTTGATGTTTGTTGTATCAGAGCTAGGTTGGGGTAGTCTGAATGCGCCAAGGAAACAAGCGCCTGGCGAAACAGTTTCAGGAGGAGCAGCTTCGTTCATCTTTTGGCCGTTCCAGAGACTACGAAGCGGAAGGCCAAAAGAGCCTCAGTCGCAGCAACTCGCAACATGTCGTCACACAAGCAGAGGCACAAACCTGGCATGTTTCTGTTTTTTTCAGGCCATTTTGAGCTTCCCACGTTCAGGCCTTCAAAACTCTTTTTTGGGGGTTCTCCTGGCTTGCAAACAATGGCAAACTTACGGCCTGAAGTGTTTGATCCAGTGTGGTGTCATCACCAAGGAAAGATTTGATCCCCGAAGAGTACCCTGGCCGATACTTCAGTCAGGATACTGTACGTGTTGCGAGGTTCGGTTGGTTTCTATTTCCGAAGATTCATGATCTGGTTTGATTTTTTTTTTTGGTCCGATATGGTACCGTACCGGCTATAAGAGCCCAGTCTTGTGGCGCTATTAATCCAGAACATTTGTTTAGACTAGACTTTAAACATTGCTTTTCACTTCAAGCGTCTATAATCTGTAAGCCTGTAGTCTGGAGTCTGGAGTCAGATTCTTCAAAACTTAAGAGCAGCATGCCGACTACTGAGGTTTAGGGAAGATCCGCAAGAAGTGGCCCCTACCAGGAGAAAGGTGGAAGCCTCAAGGCAGCCCTGGGTGACCTGCTTGTTGCAGGGAAACACTTACTGCAGTTATTGGGTTGGGGTGCCAGGGAGGTCAGGTAGGGTATTGATTACAGTCACTGTTCTAGATTGATCTTCTTCACTTCGTCCTTCACTGAAGTGAAGCACTTGGATATGTACGGTTGATATCACCATTTGGGTATTGATGCGCGTTGAAAGACAGAGGTCGAGCGTTGCCCCTATTGCAATCGTTTTGCGGCAATAACGTTAAGGGCGCTTGCCACTAGGCTATGCGGTGCTCAATCTCTTGTGACAAGAGGACAGGCTGATCCATTTTTATAGGAGTTTTGCCTTGGCTGGCTCTACCCAGATCCCTGGCTGAGGTGAACAAGCTCGAGGACAACGTTCAATCTTTGTCCAAGAAACCTGACATTCAGATGTCCGATCTCCTCCTCAAGGTTCACAACTTGACTGGGCTTTGCACGATGCCCTTGTTCTTCTTCCTCCTCCTCCTCCTCCTCCTGTTGTTGTTGTTGTTGTTGTTGTTGTTGTTGTTGTTGATGGTGTTGATGGTGTTGATTGTTGATGGTGTTGATGGTGTTGATGGTGTTGATGGTGTTGATGGTGTTGATGGTGTTGATGGTGTTGATGGTGTTGATGGTGTTGATGGTGTTGGTGTTGATGTTGATGTGGTGGTGGTCGTCGTGGTCGCCACCGCCGCCGCTACTGCTGCCATTGGCATGGGTGTTTCACAGAGTTGGGGGGTGGTGCGCCCAGTGTGCAGATTTGAGAAGCGGTTTGTTAGACCTCTTTTGAAGCTTGGCTTGTTGCGCCACTTTCCTGGTTCCCAGTGCTATGTGTTTTTGCAGCTGTATGACAGAAAAGCTCATTGAGCTGCCAGGTCCTCAACAACATGAAGAAGAAGTGAGCTGGGAATGCCGGGGTTGAGCCATGCGGTGGATTGTAACTCATGAAGCTGTGATTCGTGCATGCTCTTGCTCAAAGAAAAGTGGACATAGCACAACCCTGGATAGAGTTGGCTCCAGAGCGCCTTGGGCACAGCTGTTGTTTGCCGGTCAGTGCCGCTTTGCTGTGCAATCTTGAGGGCATGAGAGTGTAAGCCCATTGACTGTTGGAAGAAAACATAGGATGAACTGCGAACAGTTTACAAAGATACATATGGACATGTTTGCTTTCAACTACCCAGGAGGGGCTTGGAATGACGATGACAATGATATACAAGTATGACAATGACAATTGTTGTCACCCTGTGTGGTAATGCCCCTTTGCGCCTTCGTTTCGATCATCGGCGGGGCAGCGATGCGATGTCTAGCCTAGCAGTTGACCGCTCACCCACTGTTGCCATGCATGACATCAGTCGGGCCACGGCTATCAGTCGGCTGGTGCAGTGGGCGGTTGGCATGGTGTAATCGGCGTCCGCTGGAATTGGGACAGCGCCCGGCGGCATGAGTTAGAGCAAGCGGATCCAAAAAGTCTACGGAGTGAAGGACTTTGTAAGTATGTAGCAGGCGGTCAGGATTCTATGGCAATTTGGCACTTCTTCAATTTGTTCTCCGTTTTTGGCCCTTTTTTGAAGGCGGAAGCCAAGATCACTTGAGGGTCCGCAATTCCCGACTGTAATTCACCCTGTGGACCAAGGCACTGGCACAGTAAAGGGCTATGATTCCACTTCTGGCCGCTACCAGGTGCAGTGGCTGATAGCATTTGATGGCTTCATGACCTGTATGTCCAACAGTTTTAGTGGACCCGCCGAAGTCTTCTGTTTTCTTGTGATTTTCCACGCTCGTTCCTCACAGTTGGAGCCACTGACTCAGGTGGAGGTAGAGTCGTAGCGGCCTGAGCTCATTCTTAGAGTCTTGGCAAAGTACGAAATGTTGCAGAAATCTCGTTGGATCAGGCTTGGTGGTGAGATCGTCCCAATGTCGCAGCGACCTCACTGTGGAAAAATGGAACTGACACAAAATCTCACTTGGAATCCCGTAACAGGACCCTCCAAATGTCTGCCACAATCTCCTGAGGCTCCGGGAAGAATACATGCAGGCGCAGTGTAGAACACAAATAGTTGATGAGCAAAATCCTTTGAGGTTTCCCCAGTCATATGGGCTTTCAAGCGAGCCATGCAAGCGTTCATTAGTTGAAGTCGCGTTGCTGACCTTGGCAAGCTCTGTTGCTTCGGTGTTAGCGTTGTTCATCCAAGGTGTTGGAGTCTCAACCGGTGCAGGCGCAGTCAAGTAATGAAGACCATCAGCCATTCTCGACAGCTTTACTGTACCGTTTCTACCTTGCTGCTTGGAGGTTTATTTGCCAAGAATCAGGTGCCGTTTGTTGTTTCAAGGCTCCTGCTCCAACTGTGCCGATCCAGCCACCTCCGCCTTTGCCTGGAGGCAGGGCCAGGGGGAACAGACTGGACATTCCCAAGCTGCAAAAGGTCTAGGCAGTGTAGTTGGACGATGCATGAGTTGATTCTTGCAATGACACTTCGAAGCGCTGTAAAACAGGGTCTGGGTCAATAAAACATTCGAGCCTATTTTGAACGACGGATCTTGGCCACTTTTAGACGGGGCACAACCTTTTGGCTCACAAACTGCAGTTCGAATGAGCTCATGGTGCCAGGCAGCAGCAGCCAAGGACTACAAAAATCTGCCGCAGATGCATTGAGGTTCGGCCTCACTGTCACACAATCACGTGGATTCGGGTATGCTGTATGCTCCTTCTTTTTGTGGCCACAGGGAGAGAGAGAAAGAGCGAGAGAGATGGTTTGACACTGGAGAGGGTTGACATATTGGGCCAGAATTGTGACGCTGGTCGATGTAACTGAGTTGCTCCTTTGTCTCTGCCGTCATTGTGAGGCGCTTTGGATTGGGAGGTTATGGGCCACAGCAAGGACAGGGTCAGCAAGGCGGCAACTGGCGGGGGTCCTCAGATGCCAACGTGATGCCAGCCGCGTTGCCATGCAGTGGTCGGTTGGTGTTTTTTGGTGGTTGGGATTCTTTTTCTCTTCCTTCTTTTGACGATCCCATATGAGCCTACTTGACTCTGATATGTATGTATGTATGTATGCATGCATGCATGCATGCATGCATGCATGCATGTATGTAATGTGATGTAAAAAATGCGTACATGTCAATTTATATGTATAAGAACATGTGAATGTAAATGTAGCAAAAAGTAATGTAATGCAACGAATTGTAGTCTAATTTAATGCATTGCAAGGTCATGTAATGTACGTATGTATGCATTATACGTAAACGTGTGTATGTATGTATGTATCATGTCATGTAATGTAATGTGATGTTATGGAATGTTATGTAATGTTATGTAGTGTTATGTTATCTTATGTTATGTTATGCTATATATGTTATGTATGTTATGTATGCAATGTATGTAATGTATGTAATGCATGTTATGAATGTAATGTATGTAATGTGTGTAATGTATATGCATGCATGCATGCATGCAGGCATGAATGGACGGATGTATGTATGTATGTATGTCTGTATGTCTGTCTGTCTGTCAGTATGTATGTATGTATGTGTATGTATGTGTATGTATATCTGTATGTCTGTATGTCTGTCTGTATGTATGCATGCATGCATGCATGCATGCATGCATGCTATATACATACATACAGACAGACAGACAGACAGGCAGGCAGGCAGGCAGG
Source organism: Symbiodinium sp. clade C Y103 (assembly GCA_003297045.1). Taxonomy (NCBI): domain Eukaryota; class Dinophyceae; order Suessiales; family Symbiodiniaceae; genus Cladocopium; species Cladocopium sp. clade C. The sequence continues at coordinate 240,820 of BGPT01000864.1, read as the reverse complement.
CAGGCAGGCATACATGCATACATGCATACATGCATACATGCATACATGCATACATGCATACATGCATACATGCACACACACATATATATATATGCAGACACGTTCCCCCTGTACATTTGTTTGTCACTGAGGATGGGAAACCAGCAGATGCAAAGCCCAGGCCTGGATATGACTACAGATTGGGGATGCCCAGCCATGTAGACATGTACATGCTGCAAAAACAGTAGTGAATGCATTTTTTTGTGGTGATGTTGGCCTATGACCATTGCAGTTATATAATCTGCACCAGAAGGTGCAGCCTGCAGTGACATTTTGGAGCATTGAACTTGTCATGGAATGTCCATGGTGCAGGTGCTAGCCTGCAAGTGGCTCAGTCAATTGATGGTGCGGACTTATCAAGAAGTGAAAGGTCTAATCAAACTATAATTTGTTTGAAGAAACACGTGATGCGTGAATGTTTACAGTTGAAGTGTCAAATGTGTCATTTGTTGCTGAACTACAGAGGCAAGAAACTGCTGCGCGGCAGCTGCAGGTCTGGTTTTGGGAACTATTTCTTGACCAGCAGACCGTTTGCAAAGAGTCTTCCAGAAAGGACCGCATGGGCAGCTTTGAGGCCATGCAGCAGCAGCAACAGCGGCAACAGATGGCTCAAGCGCAGCAGCAAGGCCTGACACTGAGTGGTGACAGAGGCTTTGGTAAAGAGACATGGTCCAATTGTCGTGCAAAATCGCAATTTTACACACGAATTTCCCCATAACCTCAACCTCTACTAGAATTTTCCACGGTGGATTACTGGTGGAGTAAAAGACAACTTCTACTCTGCCCAGCTTTGTGGTTGTGAGTAGGGGGAGGGGGTAGTTCTCTATTCAGTTCTGCTGAGGCATGCCCAATATGGGGAAAGGCATGGGAATGATGAGGCATGGAGCACGCCTGGCCATGTGCGTGTGTACAATCTCTTAGTTCTTGTCCTCTGGCCCATGTCCAAGGATATTGTTCTTTTCGGCTCTTCAGTTGCGACAACTGTTGTTCATACCTGACGCCTGACAGTACACTTGCCAGAGGAGCCGTGCCAAAGTGAGGCAAATCGATCAAAAAGACAGAGCTGCAAGCATGGACATACACACACACAAGATTGGTCAAGACACACAGGGTCACAGAGCCAGCATCACACAACTTTCCCTTCCAACATGAGCTCATGTACCGTTCTGACGCTCCATTGGACCGATGGGCGCTTTTGCAGGATCATCGCGATGCTGTGGCTAAGTCAAGTTGAGGGTTCTTGTGTAGAAAGAAACGAACCCGCTCCTCCATCCAACCTGTGGTGCTTGAAATGCCGCAAAGATCACTACCACTACCACTACCACTACCACTACTATCATCATCATCATCATCATCATCATCATCATCATCATCATCATCATCATCATCATCATCACCACTCTTTGTCCATTCTTTACACTAGTTTGTCTTTTCCACATTTGCCCAAGAACCTTTTCATATGTACAGGAATCAGATTGACTGCATAGATCACGATGCAATGATTGTATTCGCAACTGCAGATGAAATAGCTTATTAGCAGCTTGACTTCGAGACGCGAAAATAAGCAGCTGCTGTTTTGAAGTAAAAAGGCTTCATTCGTCATTTTCCAGGGTTAACTGTCCTGGATTGCTAGCAGCCCAAGGTCGAATCCCTTCGCCAGCAGGCAAAGGATGCGGATCCCAGTCTTCTTGAATGGGAGGACCAGGACGCCTTCGCGAGCCGCTGGAACCTCAAAGGTCACCCTCCAACAGATGACTTTTGGGTTGTGACAGTTGTGACATCATCAACCCTCATGCCTTGTGAATCAGTGCGAGCCGACCAGGAGCTGCTGGCCTATCTCCGAGCGGTAGACTTTGATCAGGGCAAGGCTTTGGCGAGAAT
>BGPT01000864.1:166400-233900 GCA_003297045.1 Symbiodinium sp. clade C Y103 | reverse complement strand
TCATGAGGCCAGTGGTCAATATGGACCACCTGGTGGTCCTGGTGCCCCTGGACCCAACCCTCAACAGGTAGATGGCGTGATGCATTTGGGTTTTGTAGTGGTTGTGGATTGAACATGTTGAAGGACGCGCGTTGAAAATCGTTGAAATTGATTGAACTGGATGCGCGCAAGATCCTATGATTGACCAGCTGAACTGGTTTACAGATCCCAAGATTCCAGCCCCTGCAGGCAATGCGGCCGGCAATGGACATGATGCGTGGCCCCAACAAGCTTGGACCAGAAATGGGGAATCAGCTCGCACCTCGAGAGTGAAAAAACCTGCAGGGCATGTGCATGCCGCGCACATGTGCTGGCTATTTAAGAGCTGCTTTTTGGTAGCCTCTTGTTGCCTTGGGGCATTCCACATGAAAAAAACATTGGTACTTGTTGATCAAGCTGCGGACACCAAGTGCCTATGACCTATGTATCATAATGGTGCTCCGAAGTTGATCCTTGAAGACATGAGGCCTTCCCAGATGCAGATGCAGCCACCACCAATGCCTCAGCAGCAAGCTGCCCAACAAATGCAGGCAGTTTAAGCTCTGAATGGCCCAGTGCGAATGGCACCAGTGGGTGTTGCACCTGTGGAGCCTATAATATAACAAAGCCCTTTGTGATTTGGTCAGTGCCCCCATTTTGTTCGAAGGCGCAACAGAGGCCAATGCAAGGCATGGTGCTTGGGGATACTTGCGGCTCTTGGAAAATGCCGGCTACACACTGAGCTGTTTCCAACTTCAGTCTTTCTTTGGAAGGGTGTTAGGGTTGGGGTCGCAATGAAGGGCAGAGTGGTCATGACACTTGTCTGCTTGGCAGGTCAAATGTGCGGAGCCCAAAAATCTGTGGCTGCCAGATCCTCACATGGATTTGACCTGAGAACAGGGGTCCTGATGAACCAAGGCAGCCAGATGACGTGCAGCAGCAACAACAGCAGCAACAGCAGCAACAGCAGCAGCAACAGCAGCAGCAACAGTTCGGCACCTGGTGAAACATGTCAGTTTTCCATGACTGTGTTCGGAATGACATTTTTTTAACAGAGAGAGCTTGATACGAGCTGAAGAAACTCCCAAGCTCCAACCTGCCACCCGGTGAGCACCAGCTTCAAAAAATCCTCAAAAAGTCTGCCTGTCTGCCTAAGGATGTTGATGCGGCAGCAACAGATGCAGCAGATGCAGCAGCAACAGCTGCAGCAGCAGGGGCGCCCTGACGTGGACCGAAGGCCTCCAGGCCCACCGGGCCCTCCAGGCCCACCGGGACCACCTGGACCGCCCCCGATGCCTGCTATGCCCAAGCAGTCCCAGTTGGGGTCTCAAAACCGTTGCTGTGAAAGGGTGGGTGGAACTGGAAACATCAAGAAACAAGAATATGGATCTAGATGTAAGATACTTATTATTAAGATGACTAAGATGGTGGTGCTGTTGGGGTTAGCTTTGGCCCATTGGAGTTCCATATGGATCATGCAACGAAGCCCAACCATCATCTTGTGGCCGACGTGGCCAGTGAACACATCGCACCTAAGGGTCCCACAGCCACCGCCAAAGCCTGCGCAACGAAAACAGACAGAGCTCAACCCAGGGTGCGGAGCCCAGAGGCTTAGGGTCTCATCATGGCCACTACCCAGGCGAGAGAGATCCGTTACGAATGTCTTGCCTTTATTATGATTATGGAGTTGAAGCATGGTGAAGCAACAGTTATTACGTTTGCAATTTCAATTGGTGTGATTAATTTTGAGCAAGTTAAAACCAGCAGCATTCCATAGTTGATGGTGGCCTAAAGTGGCTCGGCGAATGCAAGGTCGACCGCCCCTGAAGGTCGTTGGATACCCAGTGAGGGCTGGATGCCGCTTCAGGTCCAAAAATTCTCAAACATCAAACTGGCGAGGCCCTGGTCAGATCTGGGTTGTGATGCAAGTGCCTCAGATTTTCCAATAGGTATAACACAAACTTGATGCACAGAGACCTTCTGAAAAGGGGCTGCCCTTACCTGCTTCGGACCATAGAAGCCTGATTTTGAGCCATGTTGCTATGTCTTTGTCTCTTATGTCCTCAGGAAGAGCCCGCACTTCAGCCATGTGATTGTGTTCTGGCCTGAGGGCCAGCAGAATCTGATTTTGAAAGTTTGTGCAGGTCAAAACTTCACACAAGGTGTGCCATTCAGGAATCTGCGGTCGTATCAACATGCCAACCTCAGATCACAACTAAGGCGAGCCTCGCAGGAAGTGACAAGTCGGGAGCTGCGCCGTGTGCTTCCTGGGGAGGCAGCAAACGGGGATGAGCCAAATGGATTAAAGCAAATGAGTGCACCCTGATTGAATGGACAAGAAATGGAGATGAGGTAAGCTATGGCAGGCTACGGCTAGTGTTTGTTTGTCATGGTTTCTATGCTTGGAAAAATGTGGGGGATTGACTTGTTGATACTTTCATTGGAACTTCGTGCTGTTTACCTTTTCAAATTTTAGACCTACTGTGGACTTCAGGGAGTTGGACAGCTGCGAACTGCAGTCATGATTCGCCAGGCGGTTACCCAGCGAGATATGACTGAAACGCTCCCCAACGGCCTGGTCAGAATGCCCGCCCTGAGCTCAGGAGCACCAGACTAAAAAGCACTGCGAAAGACGCCTCCTTTCCTGCATTACTCCTCATCTATCTAAGGAGTAAAGGAGTGAGCTATGGGTATCCAAGGTATCCATATTTCACGATATGTCCCGATTAAATGGGGGGCCAAGCAGCTACACCAAGTGCCTTGGGGAATCAGGAGATAGCGTGCCGCATTGTGCTGCACACTGAGGTGGAGCCAGATGGCTGGGTCACAGTGCACGCAAGGGGCCTTGGTAGCCTTGGTGGCCTTGGTGGTACGGGGTGGTCCAATGTCACTGCCAAAAATGGCTTGGGGATAACATACAGGTTCAACCGTTCGGAGTCTGGATGAATATCACATAGAACCTTTTGTTTTGGACTTGTGGATAGGGAAACCCTCGCAGTTTAAGTTTGCGTTATACCCAAGGGCCAGGGCAGAGCATACAAAGCAGCTAGTGCATGGCATACTCATACATCTAATGAATTTTGACGTTGGTCCTCCCAAGCACTTCTGGACAGACACGCAGACAGAGAGACCGACCGACAGATAGTTTAAACAGACAGATAGATCAAAGCACAGACGCACCCTTTTAGCTGATGGCTCCACCACTCCGGGGTTCACTTTGTCAACTGCAACTTGACTCTGCACATTTTTGATGCCTTCCATCAGAGGCACGTCACATCAATGGTCCCACCTTCCTGTCCGAAGTCAACCCAGACGTGCAGGGCACTGAGAGGGCCGGGGCTAACTGGTGGATGTGGATTCCCCTGTTTTTTTGCCCTGCTGGGAAGTTGGGAAAGGGTCTACCCGTCCGCAGCTCCCCGACTTGCTGCAAGGCCGCAGAGGCCCAACCGTGGCACCGACCTCGAAGACGGAGCAGTTTGAAGATTTTCCAAGACAGATCGTTGCGCAGAGCTGTCTCTTGAATCTTGAATGCCCGGAAACAATCAGTTTCTATGTTAAATGTTAACCTAATTATTTGTTTCAAATCTGGACTGATTCCCAGAGAATACTGGAACGCAAACCTGTTGACACCAGCCAGGCAAACCCAAACCTGCCTATTTCAATCTGTTGGTTCCCACTCAGGCCGCGAAGGAATGATGCAGTGGTGGCCTTAACCAGTTTGATGCCGCACGCTGGACTGTGCGGGTATCGTGCGTTGGATTACCTGCTTGTTCAGCTGTTGGAAGGTTTTTTTCAGTGACGCTTCTCGAATCAGTTCATTTCAAGGGAGTGCTTTTTTTGTTGTTTTCCACGATTCTTGGATGAAGCATGCCCTGGTAGGCCGCCACCAGCTGCAGGCGACAGGAAGGCAGTGCCACAAACATCGGAGTTGGTTATGAGTTGGTTTGTGCAGTTCGCAGTTGCTTCTGAGTCCTCATTCTTTGCTGGATGAACTCAGTTCGCAGTTGGTTATTTGATTTTATTTGTTTGCTGGAAGCATGAAGGCACCTGAGTATGGCCGGGCTCCCTGGAAAAGCAAGGTGGCAATGGCTGAGGGGGTCCAGCAGTATCTTATACTGATGCTGAATGGCAACGACTGGCGATTCTGGAAATCTTAGGTACCAAACGTGGGCAAGGGCGAAAGCAAAGATAATTTTATAAAATTTGATTGTAGCAGTGATAGTATCAATACTGGCAAGAGAGAGAGAGAGAGAGAGAGAGCAATCTTGCCTACAAGCACCAGTGCAACTGCAGCAGAGGCATCTGTGGTACAGATGCATTACTTCATCAATGTCCAAAGCAAAAGTGAGCTGCATTGCAGCGGAAGCCATGCACCAACAAGAAAACGCAACAGGGATGGGATGAAAGGAAGGGGGGAGATGACAGAGACCTGAATGGAAGGCTGAGAAGAAACAGGGCAAGGACAAGAGCAAGGGTGATGCACATCAACTGAATTGACCATTCGGTGACGGACACGGGTGATAAACTAGAAGATGCAAAATGAGCACAATCTGACGATGAGTGGAAAAGGGTAGAGACAGAAAGACCGGAAGACCAAAAAGAGAAGACTGAACAGAGAAGGCCGAGAAAGGAAAGACAAGGAAAAGGTCATAGAAACAGTGGAAAAGGAAAAAGACATGGACAACCCGAAGAAAATGAAACAAACTCAGGAAGCAACGAGGTTTTGTTCGAGACGCTTCTGAGTACTTCTATATCTTTCGCACAGCAGATGGCTATGCCGAGGCATCAATTCCTATGGCCGGGAGGCGGTTGGTTTGTTCATGATTCGCATCCACCGATATGGGCTTGACGTATTGCATCGTATTGCATAGATCGTTGTTTTTGGTGGGGGCTCAATGTACAGATGTGGGATGTGTGACGTCTACTTGTTAAAAGATGACAAGATGACTTTGGACGGATGCTGTTTCTTTGACAGTGATCCAGTAGCTGCGGTTGCAGCTGTGGTCATGGCATATTAAGTATCAAGGTCAGTTTGTTTGGTTTTGAGCTCCATGTCAATGTCCATTGCCAGACTTTGCTCATTGTGCGGGACCGGCTGCTGAACCAGGGCGCGGAGGCGGGTTGGGCCTGGGGCGAGAGTTTTGGAAGTTTGTTGACCCAGAATCAGAAGGTTATTCAAAATTCGTGGTTGAGTGCATTCAAACCGTCCAAACTGATGCAACATTGTGCACTGTTTTTGAGCCATAGCCACATGAGGGATGAACCAAAGCAGGTGCCGGACCAGATGAAGGGCCTGCGCAGTATCATGGTTCCAAACTTGGGAGATCGCAAGGTGCGAGGGAGAGGTGGGCCAGGGTGACCTGAAATGGGGATTCATTTCCATTCCATTTAAATTCTATTCTATGTATGTATATGCACCTATCATTGTGCATCGTTGTCCATTGTTGGGCGTCATGGTGCATAAATGCTAGTGAACACCATATGTAATCATTTCAAATCACATCTATGAAAGATGACAATGACAATGCTATCGGCAATGATAAGGATTTGTAATGATAAGGATGAGACAATGACAATGACAAGGCTTCTGACTGGGAACATCATCATGATAAAGATAATTTAATACTCAACCATAACAATCACCATCATCCTCACAATAATCTTCACTTTCACCTTCAGCTTCATCATCCTCCTCATCATCATCCTCCTCATCCTCCTCATCCTCCTCATCCTCCTCATCCTCCTCATCCTCCTCATCCTCCTCATCCTCATCATCCTCATCACCCTCATCCTCATAATGATCCTGATGATCCTGATGATCCTGATGATCATCATCCTCCATCCTCATCCTCATCCTCATGATCATGAGTAGCATTATGAGCAGCATTATGAGCATCATCATGGTCAAACCATGGCGGATGCCACCTCCAATGATTTGTGTCAAGGACAGCATCATTTGGGTCTTGACCCACAGCCAGATACATGCCATTTGTGTACAACCTTGAGCTATGCGCCAACACCTTTCGAAATTTATTTGGAAATTTACATTTTTTTTGGGAAGCATGAAATATTCGAATTCTCTACCGACCTTTGAACATTGAACGACCATGAGCCTCTCACCAGCCATGGCCATTCGCCCCAGGGTGGCCGGGAGCATCGGAAGCATCGAGATCGAGAGCGGCCGCAGGCAGAGCTGCTGCTTGGGTTTGATCTCTAGTTGTCGGAAGACATGGCAAGCCTGATCCCAACTTAGGTGATGAGATGGTCATGATTCTGATGGTCATGATGGTCATGTTGCTGTCCATTGTTGTACCCACATGCAACTCAAATGATCAAGTTTGGGAGTTTGTTGCTTGTTGTCTTGAAGAAGCAACGGCCACCGTTGCGGACTCTAGTTCTCCTGTGCAGGCGCAGGAGGTGGAGGACCAATCTTGAGCTGCTCGTCTCCCCACCTTGTAAGATACACCTATCTACTCATTATTGCAATCTATTACTGTTGCAAACTAGCATTATGGTTACATATAGGTTATTGTCATCACCACAATTATTAAGTTATATTCTCAGTATATATAACATGTGGATGATTTGGTGACTTTCTGATCTTTCTGGTGTTTTGACGCCAGGACGAAGATGAGCGATACGAAGACCCACCAGTTCCACAAAGCGGGGATGGCATGGTATTTCAACAAATTATCATTGGACTTCTTCATGGATTCACGTTTGTGGCAGACCATGGTACTATGGTGATGACAATATTGAAAGACTTGGGGTACTGATGGGTACTGTGACTGTCACCTTTTCGCGCCCCAGGCCGCAGTGCTTCCAAGGAGGCGGGAGCTACAGCTTCGGGGCTGTTGTGGTGCCTACGGAAGATATACCTCAGTCATGATATTATATATAAAGTTGTGACACCAGGAGTTTGAAAGAACAGGATTACAGTGACTAGATTTACTTTCCGCTTTTTTCATTCTATCTGTTCAGTCGCAATGATCAGGAGGTTTCTTCCAGGGTGAGACCTGCGGTTGAGCGCCCCAAGCCTCCTACGCAGGGTCCGAAGGCATGGTGGAGTGCCACGTGAAAGAGCGGGGATGTATACTTACAGTCCTTACACTACATCTTTGCGGTTGATTTTTGGAGCGAAGCAGGGAATTGTGAAAACTCCGCTTTGTGGATGAAATTTGCCAACCACTCCTCGTCTTTCTGTGGTATTGCGAGTTTTTGTTTCTCCCAGGCGGGCGGTTGTGCGTGATTAAGCGACAATTCAGTTTTGCTTTCGTTGGGATCGCTGCTCAGATTTGTTTCTGTCTGGGAGCCGTTTGGTTGAAGTCGAGTGAACCGGTGAAAGGCGTTTCTCGCGTATCTTTAAGTAGTTGAAACATAAACAGCAAGTCAAAAACAGACCTTTCACGGTTCTCAGCCGATGTGTGCCAGTCACTTGTTCCTGAGTCACTTGCACAAGAATGTCAGACACAAAATCGTGGTTTACAGAATGCATGAAAGTGAATTGTGGAGGTATGGTTCTTTGGTCTGATGGGTTTGAATTCGATTGTGCTCCAAAATGTGGCCAGCAAGTCTGTTATTTTCACTCCAGGAATGCGGGACCTTGTGATTGGCAAACCTGCATACAACTGAGCTGCAAGAGACTGAAAGTTGCAGAAGCATCAAGAATACCCACACCATGAGCCAAGCAGTGTTTGCTGTTGGACAGGGTGCTCCACTATGTGCAAAATCATGACTTGGATTTTTTGATATCCAAGAGGGTTTGTCTGCAAACAGGGTACCACCAATTTCAATGGAGTATCATTGTTTTCCATGTTTTCCCCACTGCATGGCCAATTTGTGGGGTATACCGGTATCCCCTAATTTTTAGGCAGTCACCCAAGATAGCAATTCCAAGACACTGGTCCGCATGCCGTGGAGCAGCGCTGGCAACGGCAGACATGCTGTTGGTCTCTGCCGAAAAGGGCGGTTGCGTCTCCCACACCGTGGGGGGTGGGCCAGCAGCTGAAGGAAGTCCACAGCATGCACCCTTTGAGCTGCCTCCCGGGGAGGCCATCACCAATAACATCAAGTGCCCTGGCAGGGTTTCCTTCTATTGGCCATCAGTTGCCAATCTTGCCCGTGCATGTATGTATCGAGTATGTGCACAAATACATACCTACCTACCTACCTACATGCATGCATAGATGCACATATAGATGCACATATAGATGCGCAATACGTAGATGCGTAGATGCATGCATCCATCCATCCATCCATCCATCCATCCATCCATCCAATCAAATTTCAATACATACATACACCCAAGATGGCGAGGCAGGTTTGGAACTGAGGTTGACTGCTGGATCCAAAACCACCCAGCAGTTCCTGCTGCATGCCTCGGACTATGTGAGCTGGATTTGCACTGAAGACTTTGGGTATACCATTGACTTCTCCGTCAAACTATGGGCCAGGTGGCAAGTTGGGCAATGGTATATCTATATACACATACACACACACACATATATATATATACACACACATATATAGATATATATACATATACACACACACACACGTATATATATATATATACATTAGTCTTTCCCCTCGCAGTTTTCTACAAGTTGGGGCCACCCCCTTTTGATGTCAAGCAAAAGATTGGGAGCGGCTTGGGCACTGTCCTTTTTCACACGCAACCTCTTTTTTTCTCCTCCGTTCCCGAGTGCATCCAGAGCAACGCGACAGGCACCCACATAGCCAGGTGCAATGTGTGAACAAACCACTGAAATTGGTTGGAGTGGATCGCAGCCGTCTCGTCACGGAGAAGGCCCGAGGGACTGCCTTTCAAGGCTATCTGGACCTCTCCGGAGAGCACGCGGAGTGCTTGAGCGCTTGCAATAGTGCCACAGAGGAGCCGGTGGCAATTCTTGTGCTGGAGATGGACAATGTCTTCAGTTTTTTCATGGAGAAGGCAGGCTTCATAGATCACGCCCGGTTTATCTGAAAATTGAGGGGAAACCTCTACATCCACTGATTCATGATGATTTTCCCTATATATAAACCTGGCCATTTGGGAGCATATCCCATTTGCAGACACACCCAAATAATCAGTGAGACTGGAAATGAGAATGGCGGATGTGCTGTTTGTACATACCCATGTCATGATTGCTCAAGAGCATGTCAGCGCCCTCGGAATTTCATGAGTGTCAAGGCAGTGACCGTGCAAGTCTCCAAACGAGCCAAACCACAAGCGACACAGAGTTCCCATGGAAGGAGTCTCTCCATGGGAAGGCCAGCGGATGCTGAAATAGTGTCCTCTCACTGCTTTTGCAAAATACAGTTTCAATGGTTTTGGGGTCAGAAACAGCTCATGTTTGCAACTAGCTTTTTGAGTCTCCTGTGGCTGATTGGGCTTTCAGTTTATGTCACCATTTTGGCCCTCTCTGGTTTGCTGTGTGATTGCTGAGCCCGTGCTTCCAAAAATCTCCCTGGCACAATGGCATGTGGCCAGGCTTACTGATGCAAGTGGAAGACTTGCTGATGTTTCCAAGCTGACCAGCCGTGGACAGATGGTGCCCCCAAAGTGATGTTGGGACTAATCTTCAGGCCACTCAGGCACAGAGATTCCACCATCTGTCCCAGGGAAGTGCCCAAGTCGTTTTCCCTTTGAGATCTTCAAACTTCGAGATATTCGAGTTCGAAGGGCCAAAAGGTCCATTAAGTCCATTATTCCGATGAGCTTGTCATGATTGTCTTCAGACATTTGGGTTGCAACCCATGTGTATCAAGGTCTAACTAAGGAGTTAGCTGCTAGTTGGGCATGGGGTGATCCCAACTGGTTATGTTGCTGAGGGTTGAAAGGGTATTCACATCTTATTTTCGCATCATAGCCACCACTGAAAATAGCCAAACATGGCAATGGGAGATCCTCATTCTATCCATGTCATGCCATTTATAAACGATTTTTCTTTTTGAATCAAGGAATTTAGCGTCTAAGCCCTGAAAATGCTCCACTGAGAGATTGCCCCATTGTATGAGCTTTCATTCTGCTATTCTTCGTCAGTTTCTAATCTAGCTTTTTGCTTCACCGTATGGCCGACAGAGGTTTGTTCGAAAATTACGTATCCCAATTCCAGCCCATGCTTTATCATCCTTTTTTCCAAGTATTCGATGGCCATGACTTGAGCATCAACGGATCATCAACGCTCCATTTTTGACAAATCCAAACAAGTTGGTTATCTACATCCAACATCATCCAACTATATATATATATATAATATCGCCAGCATCTCCCCATTGCATCCCTATATCGTATCCCCATGAAATCACCATAGAGGTACCCAAGTAAATCCCTAAGTATATTTCCACATATCATCAGATCTAAGTATATCCTTCAGTATATCCCCAGATTACAAGGATTTACTAGGTATTAACGGTATGTCCCATATATTCAAAGATATCCAAATCTCTCCATATCTCATGACCTTTGGGTCCCCCGGCCCTCAGGTTGAAGCCTCCCCCAGTGCCCGTAGTGACGCCACCAGCGGCCTTGCTGGCAGCCTGGGAGGCAGCCGTGGCAGCGGATCGAACCTGGCGCGCGAGCGGCGAGCGACCATCAGCCAGTTCAGGGTGGAGGAGCGGGTGATGATTTGCTGGGGATGGATAGACAATATATATATATATATGCACCTATCCCTATATATATAAATATACATAACATTGCGAAACACAGATAAATGATTACGTGGATATTATTTTTGTACAGAATGAACTTGCTATCATTCTTTACTTTCCTCGCCCTTTCCCAAACCTGTGCAGGTAATATTTGGATAGAGGTACGCTAGGGGTTTCTTTACTTGTGCCTTTAACCTAGCATGCGGATAATGTTTGTAAAACCAATTATATGTATGGCTGTTGCAAATTGTCGCTTGGGATGACGATCCCCAATGACAACTGCGAATCGCAAATTTTATGCAATTAAATCCATGTGTAGGGAGTGGTTACTGTAATTAAACCAGAAACCGAGAGATCAACTGTGACATCAACCCGCTAGAAAGAAACAAAAATTTAATTGGATCAAAACTCACAACTAACACGTAGTTTCATCCTTCTGTAAGGATCATTTTTTGTAAAAAATACGGTCTTACTTCTATTGGCGACCATTGTTGTTGTTTCCACTGATCCAGTAGATCTTTGTTTGCTCATGTTTTGACACTTGCCAGGACCACCGCGTGGCCCGGCTCCGCGGGCTGCTGCGCGAGGCACTGCGACTTTGTCCTGATGATGGGGCACGAGAACACCTCCTGGCCGCGCAGGTCACGGGGATATCATGACATGGGACGCTCAATATCACCAATCATCATTTAAGGTGTAACTTGTAACAATGGGATTTGTAGGAAAGCGCAAACAAGAGCGCATTGATAGCATGCTAGAGCCCATTTTACCAGCGCGCATAAGCACAGGGAAAGCGCACAAGCGCATACCAAAAGTTGGGGTGAAGAAGTAGGTGTAACCGTGTACAGTAACCATGGTAAAACTTCTACAATTTGGGATGTGATGATATGACGGATATGATATTATAACCCGTATAAATGTGGTTATATATATATATATCTACATATAGGTATATTACACGTATGTATCCACTAATTACTGGGAACTGCACCCCCAAGTAGATGTCACACAGCTGTTCAAACCTACTTCTGGGTTTGCACTCTCGATCACCTACTAAATCTACTATCCTTCGGAGTAAATTTTGAGATTATGAAATTGCAAATGCATCTTGGGAATCCTGCAAAAGAATGGACAGTATCCTCGAGACTTTCCGAATTTCCCAACGGCTTCATTGATTCTGAAAATATAGTTGCAGTAAGTGTTGCCAAAGGTAAAGGTGTGGGTGTTGATGCCAACTCAAGATGTGTTAGAAGGTACCGATTGTGAATGATTTTGACCAGGCGCCAGGCACGACCTTTTCTTTCTTTCTTTTTCAGACTGACTTCAGACCATTGATATTTGGTGGCTGTGGTTTCGAAGGCACAGATTGAGGAGTACTCACAGCAGGAGGTGGAAGAGGATTCCGGTCCGTTGAGCTGAGCGGGACCAATGTCGAGATGTGCGCTCTGCTCATTCCCTGCTTGCGTCTCTGCTGTGGGAAAAAAAATGCTGAAACAGGGGTGGCAATCAGGGCGGGTGTGAGAAGGAAAATATCACACTGGTATCCGGCCTTCATCAAAAATGGAACGAAGACCAGTAGTCCTGAATTGATTTTGTGCCTGTCGAGTCTGTGTAGGGTGATGTCAGTGTCGCCGACTCCCCCAGTTGCAGCAGACCTGGCAGGATAATGTGCCCACCGGAGAGGCCAATTCGCTTCAAGTATTGAAGCGATTTCAACTATAGCAACTCCCAAAAAGAGTTCTAAAGAGAGACATGGAATGTACATTTCTATTTTTCTACATTTTTTATTTCCTATTTTTTGGATTGGATTTTACTTTTTTTAGGTTGTTTGGGTGGCTGCAGTCGAGTTTGGAGTGCGATAGTTTCCGATTGCCATCGCCAGTTTCCACAGGAGAAGAAGGCCAACTGCCCGACTCAGTAGAGGCCAGGCTGGGCGTGGCTGGGCGTGGCTGGCAAGCTAAAGGCTGTACGATTTTGGCTCCAGAATTTGTGCCCCCCTCAAATACAAAAACATGTTGGGCCAATCGACACTTCCCTCACTCTTGTCCAATCTCATGGTCATAGTGCGTCATGGGTTGTTTGGCCTAAGGCTTAAAGGATCAAACAGTGGGCCGGGTGGAATACGAGCCGAATTGGCGGATGCCCGAAGCCATCAGCTGAAAACAGGTGGAGTCGAGACGGTGAGCTGAAGCTGAAACCACTACTGCAGTACCAAGCGAACACATGAGGGCGATGAGAGTATGCGTGAGCAGGCCAGTTGAGCAGTGTCAACAGTAGAACTGGGACAGGTTTAGGCTAGTACAAGGCAAGCACAATGGGAATCAGTAGAAATCAGATTAGTGAGACATCTTAGAATCTTGGGCTCTGCTCACATTTGATTTTGTATCCTCCAGTGCTGGCAGCTTGCCATGTGCTGGGCTGAGCAGTCGCCGTATATACAAAATATATCAAAATATCAAGCTGCATTTGAGAGCCCCACTCCTTCAGTTTTGTTGTGAACGGCGGCCGTCCAGCAAAGTGGCCCTATGAGGCCAGATCTCGACACGTTTCTCACCAAAAAATCCCAAAAAACAAATAAAGAGGCCGTTGGCCCTATTTGAGCAAAATTTTGCTCACCCTCAGTCAGCACTGTCCCTGACAGTCCAACCCTGTGCAGGCATGAGGTTTTGTTTAAAAATATGGTCCTGTGCTGGACAGCTCAGATGCTGCTCTCAGAGCTCCTGACCCGTCATGTTATCATGACTCATGCCTGTGCAGTTGGCAGGAACGGAATCAGTCTAATTCCAGTTTTTTGGTTGTGCACAGCCAGCTGCCTTGTATTCTTTTAGATGTGTTCAGCGAACTCTTGACTGGCTGTCAGTTTCTGGCAGTGACATCAAGGGTCGCGAATTCTTTGGAATATTGTTGGGCTAACGACTTCATGGCATACGATGTCAGCCAGGCCCTGAGGGATTGTCCCGAGACTTGATGACATCTGAGTTTGGAATGTTGAGGGTTGAGGACGTTGAGGGTGTGCTTAACTGCTGAGGTTCTGCGCACTTCCAGCATTCAGTGAATAGGACAGGTGCAGGGAGCAACAGAGGGGGTGAAAATGTGCGAAGGCGTGGGAAGACTCTGGTGCGAGGGCCAGTGACGGTCTGGTAAGCCGAAAGCTGAAGTTTTTTCGTCTTGCGGCCAGCTGATTTCCTAAGTGCGTTTGAATGGTGGAGTGGCTCAAGTTTCACTAGAGGTCTGCAAAGCAGACCCAGCTGAGACATGTTGAGACCAGATGGTGAGCCTCAAACCAAAACCGCAGCAATCAAAGCCATGTCAGCAAAAAAACATACATCAACGCTGAATGCTGCTTCAGCCCTACTCACTTACAAGACTCAAACAAGAGACTCTGCAGAGGTTGTAGACTGTCACACTTCATATCCGGCAAAGATGGCTAGCTGATTATCAAGCAGCAGTTCTTCAGTGGCTTCAATGCCCCACATAGGCTGCTCGTAAGCCAAGTGCTGGCAGCGAACTGGTGGCCAAGCGGATTCAACTGGATCATGTCATTTGTTCCATGGCCTCGTTTCTGCATGGATACTTAGGTGCACTACTAGTGCTTTTCTACTTGCCTGTTTCCATGCAGGGTCCATATTCCACAACCCAATCCCGCTGGAGCCGCTGGAGCCGCTTCAACAGCTCCAGCCCTTGTCAGGTCGAAATTGTCATGAAGAAGCTGTCAGTAGTCCATGCTGCAGCCTCAGCCCCAAATGGTACACGAGCAACGCAGGGGCAGGATTCAGAGACCTGCTGACACTCTGGAGACATGATTCAGCCACTCTATTTATTGTATTTTAAGACGCTTTCGTTGCATTTGCATGTATTTGTCCCTTGTGGTTGCATGGACCAAGGATGCAGCCTCAGTGATAATTCCAGTTCTGCCAGCAAATGTCTAGGAATTAGCTTTCAGATTTCTGGTTCATGCGGAAAGATAGCACTTTGGAGTATAATGATCGGCCAACACTTCGGAACCGGAACGCCCAGGAGAACGGGAAAGTAAAGGCCAGTTTGGACCATCAGGAAGAGGTGCTCTGAACTTGTTGTTAGACATGCGGAACGCATTAAACTGTTCGGAGTTCTTGGGACCTCCTGCAACGCCAATGTGCCAATCTTTGAGTCTTCACTAGGCCCGCCCTCTTGTTGTAAGTGTTTGTAGTGATTTCATGTCACTGGGTGCCAATGGCGAGCTCCCTGATAGCTTCGTCCAGGTTTTGAGGACCTTCAGGAGAAAGACTTTGAGGCTGGAACGAAGTGGTGCCCGGAATTTTGCCTTCCATCCGAGTGTCCCAAAATCACGAGCTTTCAAATCTCAAATGCACCAAAACGGCCCGGCTGGCAGAGATACACAGAGTACATTATGGTATCCCCACTTTCGTTTATGTCCGCATCTGCGAATGAAACCAACCATGGCCTCTACTGTTGCATCAATTGTGCCATACAGCTTGACAGGACAGGAATCTTAGGACCTTTGGCGGCAAGTTGAGGGGCTGAAAATCGGTCAGCAGACAGGGCATTTATATAGCCAGGGCGAGTTGGTGCTGAGGCCAGAAAAGCTCTGCCGCACGAGCGCAGGAACTGGCAATGACTCTGAGAGCCTTCAGAAGTCTAGTATCAGAAGACTTCTGAAGAGCTGGATCGTGGATCGCTGGATCACTACTAATTCCTTGCAATGCATCCTGGGTTGTGGTTTGCAACTAGGTGGATGCTCATCCGATTTTTTTTTGTGTCCAGCCATGCGCTATGTCCAGGGATGTCTCTGCTGCCATGCCCACTTTTGAGACATTCTAGGTGGTTCCATGTTGGAAAAGGCAGATCGATTTTTGGGCACCAGTTTCCATTGAAAATCAAGTCAGTCATGTCTGCAGACAGGATTTCTCTGCCACTGCCCTGTGACAGGAGGAACGAGACCTGCTGCGAGCGCTGTCGGAGTTTCCGTAGGGGAGCTTGTCAGCATGGGTAACCCTCTGGCAATTTAACATAGCTATGGACAAATACCATTCTTAAAGGGTATATAAATCATTTGATCTAGAAATGGGCCATTTTCCATAGCTACGTCAAATTGCCGAGGGTACTCGAAATAGACAGCCACAGCGGCGCACATTTTTGGTATGAGGTTGGCCACTAAGGCCTCAAGCTCTGAATGCTTTCGATGATACCTTCGCATTGTTGGATGGTGGGGTGGGGGTTGCCGCCGGGAGCCTCTGCGGGTTGCAAGTGCACAATTAACAGCATCACTTTCAGAAATCATCGCTTGCAGAAATACAGACCTGGGTACTCGGACGATCCCTGAAGCTGAAGTGAGTATATCAATGGTATGGTCAAGTAGTGATTTGGAGAGGGCGATGGAGATTTGGTTATACCAACATACCGTTGTATATACCCCTTTACAGCCCCGTCAGCCCAAGCATGAACAACTTACATCAACTTCCCTTCAGGAATCATCCCAGCCATGGGAACCATGCCGCCGTAACGGCTGTGACCAGGTCAGTGCTGCCATGGCACGGCGAGCTGCAAGCGTCTCAAGGGGAGGGCCGCCATACGCCCTTGGGCCATAGCAGATGCTCTCAGCGCCCTCAGGCCTTGTACAGTAAGAACGAACAGGTAGTGGTACTTACCTCAGGGAAATGGTTGGTGATGGTCGGTGGTCACTCATTGGAGGAAGTGTAAAAACACCACCTTCCTGAAGACTTGGATCAATGAAGGGGTCATGATTTTGAATAGTGCCAGCACTCATGACGGGTAAGACAATAGGAAATAAACAACGATGCTTTCAACCATTTTCATACGCCAGTCCAATTTGAGTGGGTGTTACCGAGCTCTCGCCCAGTCTGGCCGGGCAAGACTACATGACCAAAGAGAAACAAAACAATGACAACATGTTGAAACAGAACCGCACGTTGAAGCAAACCGGAGCAAAGGCACAGAACCTGTTATGGATTATATCTTGGAATGTGCTGTGACGTGCCACACGATAAGGACAACAAAAAACCATAAGGTTTCAACGTATTTTTATGTATTTTTTTCATATCGTCACTTGGGTGCTGTCCATTTCTGTGACTGGCACCCAGCCTGCTAAAGACCGAGGGCTTCCAACTCTCGGATGCCGATGCCAAGCAGGGAACCACGAAGCTTGTTGAAAGTCTTGTGTGGCCATGGCTGGGGTACTGGGTGGGGAAGACTTGTGCAAGACGGGAAGAACGCAATGCGTAAGAATAATGTGTACTTTGGAGTTTGGAAGATCCATCAGACTGGCAAGGCTTCGAAGGATCTCAAATTCCACACTGGTCATGATGCCCAGTGGCACCAGCTCAGGAGAAAGGACTTTCAGGGGTCGGAGCCATTCTTGGAAGAAGTTGCAGGGCCCTCGGGATTGAACTCTGCTTCGGCCGAAGCACCAGAGCGCCCAGCAAAGCAGGCAGACATATTTGCAGTGTTACAATCTGTCGCGCTGAAGAACATGGATGAACTAAGTGTGATGGATCCTGCAGGTGAACCAGCTGGTGAAGCCCAAGAAGATTCGAGTCAAGGCGACATGGATTTTGAGATGCCTAACATGCTATAGCCGCTATAGCTGATTGACACTGACAAGTCAGCTTTGGGCTGGCCACTGCAAGCAAGTGGGGCTTTGCGCCTGTTGGCTATACCTTGCTTGACAACTTTTAGCTAGCAGCTATTTGTATTCCCTGGCATGAGTTTCCTACAGCTAGGGCTGAAGCCCGCTCCATTTGGTGACAGGCCGATGGGATAACCAAGCAAGGTGCAACTGCAGATTCTTGTGGACAGAGATTTGCATGGCTGGTAGTTGATGTAGATGTCTAGCAACACCACCCAAAAAAGAAAAGTAGTTGACCACTATTTTAGCGGGACTACGCAGGACTTACGTTTCAGGTTTTTCGGGGCTTTTGGTGCAGTCTTTGACATCCAATCGTGTTGTTCATGCGGCTGAGAAGAACAGGCAGTGGTGCAAGTTGATCAATTCCCAAGGACTTCAAAAATGATTTTCATTGAGCACGGTGGGTGGTTCCGTCTGAATCCTTCAAATAGGAAAGCTTCGGGTTTTCCAGAATCTGAGGATGCACACTTGAAACATGACAGGTAGCAAAAGCAAGACGCCGGTGTTGCCCCGGTACCTTTGGCATTCTTGGGGTCTGTGTTTGAGTTTTCACTTGCAAATCACGCTGTCCCACCTGTGCCCATCGGCCAAATCCCAAAATGGTGCCTTCCAAAAAAGGGTTCCACATCAATACAATCATAAGTATATAGATAGCGAGAGAGATAGTTAGGATGGTGTCACGCGCATCTCATATATTTTGATTCTAGCAGCAAGTAGCCATGTTCCTGGACTTTTGCCCATCGGAGTTGATTTAGATGCAGCTTCGTGATCACCACTTAAAGCAGTCTGTGGGCCCTCATTCTGGATCATTTATACTTATACCAAATCCCAGAGCTAATCTGAAGACAACTGTTCGATTTAATGCGATTCTTTGATGGTTTCCTGAATGCTTAAACTCATTTAATTTTAAGCCCCTCATGGCCATTGATAGTTCTCCAATAATTCTCCACTCCTGATGCATCCATTATCATTGATGGTCCCCATGGTCCCCATCGCCACCGGCCGCGACCCAGGCGCCCCTCAGAGGACCGGCGGCGGCTCTCTGGGACCGACGCCTTGAACGATGCGCAGCTGCGCGACTGGGCCGAGAGCTGGCTACAGCTGGGGAGCCCAGAAAGACATGATGGCACGACTGATACAACTGATATAACTGACCAGACTAGCTTGGCAGTTGTTTCAACCCTAAGCCCAAAAAATGGGGGATTGACAGCGATTGATCATTGTAGACTAAGCCAAACATAGCATAATTTGAGCCAGTTACGTTTGGGATGTAAGTTTCAGTGATATATTTGTGACCCAAATAGCAACAAACAGAATTGGCTTGGTGGTTTCAAGCATGTCCAAGATCGAAGGTATAGCTAGGCATCTATTACATTATTACATCAAATATATCTTGATATCACCATCAATCAAAGAATGGGGACAACCAACAGACTGACAGAATGGCTTGGTGGTTTCAAATATCTTTTGAGTGATCAACCTTGTTTAGGATGATGATCCCCCATAACTACGTAACATCCACACTTTTCAATTGGTTGAAACTCTTGCACACCTTTGATCATTCAGTGTCAAGGCCTGCCGACATGTCAGAGATATGCAAGGAGTGGGCCTGGGGAGCAGACTGGGGGATTGTGCGGGTGTCAACACTTTAGGTCTTCGGTGGTTTCCCACCGGGCGCTTGGGCTTGGTATGTGTCCCACTTGCACTACTGTTGGTAAAACAGTAAGAAACCATCCCGAATTTATTTCACCATAGAGAGGTGGTATGAACCATTCCCAAATACTGTAGGTGGTTTATTGTTTTACCCACATTAATCTATGTGGCTTTGAACCTGTCAGGACTTTGGCCGGTTTCAGGAGCGGGTCACCCATCGTTTCCGCTGCTGGCATGCCGGACAGGCAGCTGCCCCCACTGTTGGTGGGGGCGCCGGTGGTGGTTGTGGTGGTGGGAACGCCATGCAGATTGCATATTTGCAGTCATCTCTGATGCGTCTCAAGCCAAGGAGCTTCAAAAGCCGAACCATTATCTTGCTGCCACTTTTTCTTGCTTTAGCTTACGGAAAAGGAAAGTTGCACGCGATGCACTCGCAAGCCAGGCCGGAAATGGCTTTGTTCCTCTGCCAGTTCTGCCTCCTGTTCCACCTACTGCCGCTCCAAAGCTGCAGAGGACTGCAGAATCTGATAAACAGCTACCACCTTTTGCAAGTTGGTGTCACAACTTCAATTCCTTGGTGATAAAGTACAAGTATGTATAAGTTATAGATGCGGAAGAGGTCATTACCATTCAGAAATTCATCGTCTACAGCTCGTAAATTGCCACCTGCAGCCTGCTACTCATCGTGGAACTTGCGGTAGGAATGGCAACTCGCGAAGACTTGTGCCAGCGAAATGGTTGAAACCAGACTCAAGGACCGTCACCTCAAGCAGCGCTCCTGCCATGCTTATTGCTGACCGCTGTTTCCAGAGTGGTGCTTATTGAGTCAAAAGCCTCTAGACACAGCAGGTCAGGTGCAAATGCATACATTCGTACACAGGTGCAAAGCAAAATGCAAAGGAATGGGATCCACCACTTGTCACCACTTGTGGACGGAAGAGCCTTTTGGGCTTCGTTCATACAATCTCGGCAGTTGAGAGAGAAGTCTTGCATGGATGGACAGCCTTCCGTGCATGCTTCAATGCTCTACAACTGGACAGGTGATATTTCACCAGCTTGTGACAGGTACGCAAGTCCGCAGTCCTACCTTGGATTTCCTGCGGCAAAGCATGGAGGATGAGGTCCGAATTACTGCTGGCAGTTTGAGTGTCCAATGTTGTGTTTTGCCATCTACTATAGCCTAGGTTCATGCCTCTATAACTTTATTAAAGACCACCAGAGGAACCATGTCGCACAGACTGACAATGCATCACATGTGGCCGTTCAGAGTTTTAAAGGATCCGATCTCTTGTGATACCCTTGGACGCCAGGCAGAACCAGAGTTGGCGCATTCACCGGTGTTGGGCACTGAGGGCGGCTGCCTAGATTGTCATGCGATTTTTTTCAGGGAGTCGGGTCAAATTTCGAACTCCCAAATTCCAAACTCTTTTCTTGGGACCTTTCCTCAAGCCCTCAGGCAGCCGGGGATTGATCGTATGCGATGGTGAGATGCGCGCTCATGCGCATTCTTGCACTTAGAAGCCTAGCTTTTCTGGATCGTCAGGTCGGTCAAGGACATGACTATGAGCAGCAGCATCATGAGCAGTGTGGCTGGCACATCTTGAGACAGCTTCAATTTCTCCCACGGGGAAACGGATGGAATCGATGCACTTCATATCTTGGATCTTGGTCTTGTTGGCCTGATCTTCTCTATAACTGTCTATAACATTCATAACTTCATAGTGCCAGGCTACTCCTCCTGCAACCGGAGTTGTCAACCGCATGGTATCTTTCGGGAGGCAGGTGCCACAGGTGCCATGGGCCCCATGGGTCCCACCATTGCATGGACTGAGGCGTCCTGGGAGGAGTCCGTGTACAGCGAGAAGCCACTGCCCTTGCTGCGATGCCCACCGTGCCTTGGGAAACAACTCAGCCTCCAATTAGGTGGAAGTGTGTGACTGGCATTGGGGGCCTGGAACCTGTGAAGACAGTATTATCTATGAATCTATGATCTGTATGTTGATGCAGGTATAAATTCATGCACGCATGGAAAGGCAAAAAATGTATGCATATGTGTAGCCACAAGCAGCCCACGATGGCACAAATCACAGTGCATACGATTTCAAGATTATGCTTTCAGGGGCTTTGTCAGATAGCTTGTAGAAATTCCCTGCTGAGGGAGTTCCAAGAACCGCACCGGATGCCAAACTGTGCGTCTCTCAGATTAAGAAATTGCCAGTTGTTCCCCAGCGAATCTGGCTCTAGGAGACAGCATTTGGCTCTGAGAGGCAGCCCATCTACTATATGTCCATCTGCTATCAAACCCTCCAGCTGCCTTAGCTATGCAGGTGACACCTTCACCTCCAGTCCTGAGTTCTTGTACCTACGCGTATGCGAACTCTCCGGGCAATTGCCCTGTAGCGAGGCCTGATGTTGGGGAACATTGGGGAACCTGAGTAGATGATGGGGACGATAGTTGAGGAAAGTGTTGAAAATGGGACTCATGCCCCTAATAGGACCCTACATGATTTTCTACATATATAGTGGTAAAAAGCTGTGAGGCCTCCAGCAGGAAGTGCATAGCATGTCGCGCGTGCTGAGTGAATCTTGTGAATATTTAGTGCAATTCTTCATCGCACCCAGGACTTTCTACCAGGAAAAGTTAATTTATCAGGTACAGTGGATATGATTGGTGGAACCGCATGCATGATCGCTGAAACAGATTGGCTCAAAATTAGTGTCCCGACCGCTCTTCTTGTGGTTGTGCGGAGCCGTAGCCGAAATGGATGAACTGGGGAGGGCTAAGCAGCACATCACATTTATGACTCCTAACTTTACATACCAATTCAGACTGCTGAATTTCCCACGGTTCTGCATCCCCACAAACAAGCCTCCCTGCAGGCTTGAAGTGGGTTGAACCTGTCCTGGTTGCTCATGCAAATCTCAGGATGTGTGGGCCAGTGGTAGTAGAGCAGGATGTGGTTGGTATCCATTCAACTGCTTCTCAGCCGCATTGGTGGTTTGCGACGTTTGCATCTCCGGCTTGCTTCTTTATTCATCTTTATTCTCCATCTGGTTCAGTTCCACGCAGATGATTGCAATGAAAGGGGTGACATGGGTGACGTGGCAGTCGATCAATGCAGGACCCTGCTGAGTGTAAGCACGATGACGACGAATTGATCAGGAAACTTGGCGTGCTACCCTTCCTGTTGCATTTTCCGGTTTACACTTGACGACTCATTCCCATTTATTTTTGGTGCTGAGCACTTGGGCCAGGGTCGGTCCAATCATTGGACCTCCCCACACAAATTTGACTCAAGAATGGCTGGCGAGAATGTATGGCAGGCAAGTTCCCTTGCTGCTTGAGCGCATGAACGACGCCGCTGCTGAACTGAACAGGCAAAGTTGCCAGTACGCTTTCGTATGCAAGCATTTGGGACTAATAGAGGTACTACTGGTCCACGTCTTGATGGCTGGGCATCTGTTTTGCCGAGCTTGGAGCAGATTGGGGCATAGTAGGGGTGTTTCATGAGATGACTAATTCGCGATTCTGAGAAGGCCTTGGAAGGCCTTGGCCTTCGTTTTCCTCAGATGGTCACATTTTCTTGAAATTTTGTCCCATCAAGAAAACTTCTCCATTTCCCATGGGCAGGTTGGAACTGGAGCTGACCGGAGCAGAAGCCAAGCACAAGAATGCTCTGGTGACCTGGAGCCGTCTCTACGATGAGTTGCGCTCGCGCCATGGTAGTGTCAGCGGTGCTATGGACCACGCGAAGCCTTACTTTGATACCCTTCACAAGTGCCAGGACCGTGATCTTTGGAATCTAGCTGCCATTTGCCTAGTGATATTAACATACCTATGACTATCTTGTGCTACCTGAAAGGGATTTTTTGATGTCAATCTCTCAAATTGTTGGAAGCTGTTGTCGACCTTCTTCGACAGGACGTGAGAAATATACTGTGATGTCAATGATGCCATGTGTTCCATTACCACTTGAGGAAATAAAGAACCCCCCGTCAATTCGATTTAGCTAAGCAGGTCCCCATTTTTACTGGACACGGCCCATTCACTGTAAAACAATAAGGAAGAAAAAACGATAACCATAGGCCCATAGGTACAATAGAATATGTATGTATGAATATGTACGTCAACTTAGATTAACATCATGTTACTGATAGTGCGTGGTGATTCTAGCAGATTCTAGCGATATCCGAGTTGGAATGCAGCTGCTGATGCGCCTCTAGCATTTGTATGAAGAACAGATCAAGTATGTCCAACGGACCACGGATTGGGAGAATCTACGTAAGTATGTCAATGTCTGATATAAAGAATAAATACATAGCTCAATGGATATTGAGCAAGTAAGATTCTTTCCTAATGGCTGCCGCATGTGCATGAACCTCTTCAGGTCTGCGGGATTATGAGGGAATTCCGGAAGCCCGTAAAGCGAGAAGGAAGAGAAAAAACGATAAGGTGAAATCGGTAATAGCACATTTATATATTTTTTTTCTTTTTGCGTATCTCACTGATCGTATCTCTACTGATACTATCGCCCTGGCCAGGCTGCCACAGGCGTTGCCCGGGAGGCCAAGCGACGGTGGAAGCTGCAGCGTGTGAACCTAAAAGCAGAGGAGCAGAAGGAGGCGAACTTCGCCATCTTTGGGCCCTGGGTCCATGCTGTCTTTTTTGTGGGACTCACTTAAACAATTTTCACCCTGATGGGGCCAGTTATAAGTTGGTTTATGGTTAATTGCACTTTATAAGCCCACCCAAGGATATTTTTGTCATCACCACAAGCCCTAGTTACCCTAGTTATCCCTACTTAGTCCCTAGTTGTAGACCAAGCTAGCTACCTATGGGGCCACCTTGTGGGTCTCTCTTCTGCCATTTGCCACTCGACCTCTCGGACAATGAGGCGCCGGAGGCGCAGATGCTTCGCACCCTGCGACAAGATGTTCAAAGCTGCGAGGGCGAATTTCAAGCTGCCAGTAAGGCCAGGCACGAGTCAACTGGATGAAGCAATCCAGCTTAGGCAGCATATGGCAGCACACTATTCCAGGAAAGCTCCTGCCTTCTGTAGGGACGCGACACTCGATTGAGGTGTGTTTGTCTATCCTGTCCGGGAAGATTTGTGGTAAGACAGAATCATGGGCACCCATTTTTGCCAGCGATGCTATGAAATTGCACTGTTCTCCGAGCTCCTTCCCATCTTTCAACCACCTGTCGCAGGCTCTAAAGAGCGCCATGGCAGAGTTGCAAGCGCAGCGCCAGAAAGTTGGAACAGCCACCATTGAGAGCGCCCGCCCCTGCAGCCTGGCAGATTGGGGTGCCTCCTCTTTCTGTATTGTATGGATCAATTGTAATTTATCGTTCCCTCAATAGATCTCAATAGCCTGAATGGATGATATCTTACATGGCGCACAGAAGAACACGATTGCAACTCTTTGCATCTAGCTCCACCGGATGTGTGTGATCCCAGCAGGATGCTTCCGGTTTGACCCGGCTGCAGCTAAGGCTTCAGCTCTTTGAAAAGACTACAGCTGGACTTGGTGGCGGCACAGGAAGATGTGGCGAGGTGCCTGGATGGACCTCGACGGGCTGGAAGCTCCTCATGCAAAAGTGGTTTGTAGATTGAGATCGACTTAGTAGATGCTTTTGGTGCCAGTATCAGGCCGTCACCATGTTTCATGTGCCAGGCTCACTCTTGGAATCCGACAGGCCAAAGCTGATTATAAGGAGCTGGTGGTTTGGAGGGATGGCTTGTGTGAACACTCGTCCAGGTTCAGTAGCCTCATGGCTTTTGTTGGTAGGATCGGGCACTCTCTGCACTTGCTGAGGGTTTCTGGTGCAGCTTCCTTACCTGCCTCTGTTTGAGGAGTCCTTGAGGGAATTAAACCGCATCAGTGACGAAGTTCATGCATCACGCAGTCGTTGCCAGAGCTGATATAGTTAGGCGAAGCCTGCTAAGGCAGGTTTTTTAAAGCCACACATTTTTTTGCACCATGCCTTTGTAAAGATTTACATGGCCCAATTGGAGAAGCAGAGTCTGTCCAGACGATAGAATCGTGGGGACGCTAGTCGTGTTGCAGGCTTGCAATCAGCCTCGTTTGCAGCGGATCCCTTCTCCCATCCTTTTTCTGCATCCTTTTGTATTGGCGAAGCTGCCTTTAGCGGCAGCCTTTGCTGCCTTGAAGATTGACAAGGCAGTTTTCCTGCAGCTGGCAGCACTGCCAATGGAGCCAGGGAACCAAGAAGAGCCTCATTCAGTCATATTCAGTCGAATTATTCAGTGTGCATGACATGGGATCCATTTGAAAGGGTTGTGTTGCTCCTCCACTGTGATTCCTGGCAAAATCTATTGGAAGTTTGGCTTCCCATCCGCAACGCTGCGTGGGGTTGCTTCGCAAATGCGGGCGACGTCTTCGCAGTTTTGCGTTGGAATCCCTGCGTCTTTGGGCGTTCCTCGGGATTGGACGAATCTGAGCAATGCACGAAGACAATGGCCAAAAGGGCTGGTGAGAATGATTGGGGTCATCCTTCTGGTGACATGCCAACCCCAAAGAATTGGTGGGAATGTACGAGGGTAACTAGAATCAAAACCAGTAGTTGAATAGTCTTAGAATGCATTTTGAATCGTCTTCATCGAATTGTTTTCATTTTGACACTTGAATTCGCACGGGTGTAGAGCAAGAACCTTTGTTGTGTCTCAGTCGCTCATCATTTTTGGGCTTTCCCAAGATGGATCAGAATGATGGACGGGAATGATGGGAGGTTCTCTGTGCTTCTTTCTGGAAGCCTTCAACTTTTTTTTGTGTGCTGCTTGCTGGGGAAAGGAAGAACTGAGTAAAACATTCAGAAGTAAACGCGCTTATCCCGGTTATCCTGAACAAGACAATTCGTTTTGAACCAACTTTCTACTATTCACCCCTTCACAACAATTCACGGGGGTAAACTAAGTTTCGGACTTTTCTACATGAATCATTGATGTCACTCTACAGAGTATTCTGAAATCCAGTGCCTGTTCAAAATGCGCCCACCCAGTTGAAGCGGCAACTTGACATGTATCCAGATTAAGGAATGTTTGATTGCTTTATGCTGACTGATTTGAATGTGTGGCCTGCATGTCAGCTTGGAGTGGCTCGGGTCTATGCGTAAGATGCTCCAAAGAGAACTGGCGCAACATGGATATTAATTTGGAAGATGCGCAGACAGTTGCACCTTGGCCGCCCTGTGGGGGACCGATACCATCCCACAAGATGCTGCTTCGTTCTTGTGCTTGTTGAAGTTGACGCTGCTGATGTGATCCCAGGCATGGATAGCAGGTGCTTCCTCTGTCACTTGGTACAGATTGGTGCTGTGCTGGCTTGCACTTCGTCGCAGCGCTGTAGCTCCGAGGTAGTCCTTGGGATCATCATCATACTTAGCTGCTTGGTTGCGAGCGCAGTTTTCGTCAGGCTTCCAAAGGTCCGTTTTCCTGAATGGTTCATCAGAATCAGCCATGTGCAGACCAAGCATTCTCACCTTCCCTATGATTTATTGCTTCCAATATTCTGCTCCCGATCCAGATGATGATCGCGGTCAATTGGCAGACTGTTTCTCTTTATCTTCCAGCCAAGTTCTGCGACGCCGAGGCATCTTCTGCTGCATACGCTGTGGCTGCTGTGGACCACGAAGCTTAAAAACAGGCTCACCCGAAGTGGCACGGGACATTCAGCTGAAACATATTGAAATGCTCTTCGTACACTTCCATCGGTGTAAGTGTAAAGTCCCAGACCGGCTAGCAATGATTTGAGGGAGTATGATTCAGTATGACCCCATAATTTGATATGATACTGTATGCGCAATTGCTTTTCGCGCACACATGTGTAGCAGTTTGGGTGGACGTGTTTTCTGTCTTGACCCCAAACTTATGTGCAAAACGAGGTGGGGCGGCTCCAGAAAATCCGTGTGTCAGAGAGAGAGAGAGATAGAGTGAGAGAGAGAGAGAGAGTGTGAAACCACCATGACATTGACGTAGATTGAAGATGTCCTGGAGATGGCGATGGAGAGAGAGAGAGAGAGAGAGAGAGAGAGAGAGAGGGAGAGATGTAGAAAAAACAGGAGAGAGAGAGACATTGGAAAACCAGGCCAGTGATCAAAACACATTACGAGAATGGAAGACAACCCTTTGCAGCAACCTGACATGATAATACAATCAAGCAAAGAAAAATGTAGTACTCGTACTCGTGCTCGTACTCGTACTCATACTCGTACTCGTACTCGTACTCGTACTCGTATGATGATGATGATGATGATGATGATGATGATGAGGATAAGGATGAGGGTGAGGATGAGGATGAGGATGTTGATGATGTGTGACCTTTACAAATGCAAGACATGAACGCTGTTGTCTTTGCAGCCTCTCCGCCAGAACTGTGGAACTGTTTCCTTGCATCCGCAAGGCGATGTGGCTGCGTTGGCCACGTTCAAAGATATGTATTTTTACCAGCAGATTGTTGCTTGGCCACAGGCGGCCACAGGCAGCCACAGGCGGACAGGCGGCCAGTGGAAGGTGTCATCCTGTTTTTAGCAGCCTGTAGGACACTATCAAAAGGACTGTTGGTGATTCAAAGATGGAACCTGTCGTATTTGATTCGGTGATTTGTGAAGGTGGGTCCTTACCTGATTCCCACCACGCCTCCCAGGATATCCCTGAGGGATCCTTTGAGAAAGCGGAGGAATCTGCCTACTGCAAAATGTGGACATACCAGCGGCCTTCCAAGCCTGTGTCCCTTGTGCAGCTCAGGGGTTGGAAATAGTGCAGGGAGCTTGGACCAGCCGCGACCCTCCTGTAGCCAGCAGGCCCAGGGGTGTGCAAACTGGCAAATTATTCTTGACGAATTCCAAATACATGATCGAAGGAAGTTTAGAAGTCAAACTTCCGACAATATGGACAGATGGAAAAGCCAAGATGCGAAGAGCAACCGAAGAGAGAAGCTCAGACAGGGAGAAAGTCAGAAGAGAGAAGATCAGAAAGGAGACAGTCAGAAGAGAGAAGATGCAGATGCCGCGAAACACTGTGTTTTTGCAATGTTTTGTGGCTCCGGAGGGTCAAAAAGTAGGCTCGCTAAAGCGGCGGGTGCGGAGCCATGTGGGGAGATGAGAGATGAACAAGTGCACGCCGTTGTGGCGCGAAGCACATTTGAAAGTAAAAAGGTGCAAAACACCTCATGCTCGGAGCACTCTTGGAAGTTGACATGTCGAAAAAGTGCACTGCGTTGTCGCGCGAAGCACACTTGGAAGTCAAAATGTGCAAAGCACCTCACGTCCGAGCCACTTTTGGAAGTTGAGATGTTGAAAAAGTGCACGCCGTTGTGGGGCGAAGCACATTTTGAAGTAAAAAGGCGCAAAACGCCTCATGCTCCGAGCACCTTTGGAAGGTTAGATGTCAAAAAAGTGGATGGTGCTGTGGCGCGAAGCACATTTCGAAGTAAAAAGCGTCAAGAGTCAAAACACACCATGCTCGGACCACTTTTGGAAGTTGAGATGTCAAAATGCTAAAAGCACCACATGCTCGGACCGTTTTTGCACGAAATGTCGTGTTGTGAGGCAGGCGCAAGGGATTCTGCACCTTGTCAAGAGTGTGCTAAACGCGTGGGTTTGGTAGCATTTTCTAACACGATGGCAGGCGTGGGACAATTGAAGAGGATCTGCAGAGATGCATTTTGCGTGGCAGGCGCAGTACAAAAGACGCATCTAGCAGACATGTTAAGAGGTCAGGCGTGACAGGTGCAGCACTTCGTATGGCCTGGCCTCGCTTTTCCTTGGCAGGCGCAGTACTTGAAAGAGATGGAGTCGAAACATCGCAAAACGCATTGGTACGAGGCTGTCAGCTGCGCGCTCAACTTTCCATTTTCGAAGGAAGCCTCGCAGAATTGCTTCGTTTTTGATGTGGTCAACTCGGAAAATGGAGGAAGCTTCGCAGAAACCTTTGTTTTTTTCCTTGTTTTTCCTTGTTCAACTTCCAAATTTCCAGGACGTCTTGCAGAAAAGATGCGTTTTCAAGGTTGCGGATAGACAAATAGATAGATAGATAGATAGATAGATAGATAGATAGATAGATAGATAGATAGATAGATAGATAGATAGATAGAAAGAGAGCTAGATAGATACATTGATAGATAGGTGATAGGTGCAAATAAATATAGGCACACAGACTTGATAGACAGATAGAGAGAAAAAAACATAAATAGATAGACAGATTGAATGATGATGATGATGATGATGATGATGATGTTGATGATGATGATGACGATGACGGTGATCAAGGTGATCTGTCCCTGTATGCATCGCAGCCTGCCATAAACTTATATAATGTTTCCTCCGCTTTCTGCTCCAACGTCTCTTGTTCAATCTGTTCCACCAATGCTTCTAAATCCCTTCGTTGCTGCAACTTTTCTTGCTACAACCAAACTACTCGTACAAGTACAACGCTGCAACACTACAACACTACATTACTACAAAACTACGACACGACAACGCCACCACTACAACTACAAGTACGCTACAACTACACTACAACTACCACCAGTTACAGCCACAACCACAACCACAACTACATTACAACTACCACTACCACTACCAGCACCACAACACTACAACCACAACTACATCTACATCTACAACCACAACTACATCTACAAGTACAACTACAACTACATTACAACTACACTGCGCTGCCTCCAATCACTTGTCGGTCCAACAGTCGGTTCGCTCTGCCATCCATGATTCGCAACAACCAACTTCTATAGGTTTCCTATCTTTGAAACTTCCGCCGCCGCCTTGTGCGGTACAACTGGTATGATATTATGCATGACTTATCCTGAGATTATCCTATTCAGTTTCCTGCTCAGGTTGAATTGGTCTTCACTGATGAACAGCTCTTCCTCTGGCTTCCTTCAGCCCATCGCGAGAGAGATTGATGACTACTTGTTGGCGTGGCAGTGCCTCCTCGGACGAGAACTTATTTATAGATGGCCTAGCGTTTGATGGTCGGAGCTGTCGCTTTAAAAGGTGCCATCTTGTGGTATTTAGCTTGGATAAAACCACTGCCCAGCAGACCGCCTTTTCTCTGTACAACTCAAACGATGAAAGGTCTGACTTGTGGAGACGAGCCTGTTATTTACAGAGTAGGCTCTGTTTGCATGTATAGGCGAGGCACGACAGGACATATCATGTTGTATCCCCGGATGCCGTTTCATTGCCTATTGCTATCCATAAGCCGGTTGCAGCTTTAGAGTCTGAGGCATCGGATGTGGTCGCTTGTATGGCAAGTTTATGGGTGTATTGGGATGTATTGAGGCATTTCTGGCACCGGAAAAAAAAGTTACCTTGGGTCCGCTAGCTCAGCCCAGTTGCATCGCGAATCATGGTAGGGTGCGCAATGAGGGGTTGGTGGAGACGAAGTCCTCCCCAAGGCTTTTCCCCCAAGGAATCTGGGAGAAAATCTAGAGCCCAACAGTGAAAGCCAGTGAGGAATGCCAAAGGCGACTTCGTTTGTAACTTTCCAACCTTCCTGGTGGCGCAAGAGTGGCGTGAGTGGGCAATGACTGAGCTTCAGCCCCTCGATGGTACAGCCTCGGCAACACGGGGTCTTTCCCAGGATTTGAGTGCACGAGTCAAGGTCCCCAAATGGGTATGGGCCAAAATTTAGTACCCAGGGGCCCAGGGGACTGCAGATTATTGGCAATCCAATAACTCTATATTTTACATATGCATTTTTAGGTCATTTTGATGCATCACCCATGGACCAACATGGACCAACCTTTTTCTGTTTCAACTTTTTGGGTGATTGTCAGAGGCAGGGTCTACCCATCGGGAATGGCCATCTCCACGCCCTAGGCGAATCGAAGCCCCGCACATTGAGCACAAAGAGATGCTGGATCGGCGCCTCAGATGGATTGCCAATGCCAGGGAAGTTGCCAGGACCTGATGGTCCTGCTTCCACATTTGGTCGTGGGCGGTTCAACTTCTGGAGTAAGTTCATCCTTCATCATCTTTCATCATCCTGCAGAGCTTGGAAATGAGACTTCCTACGATGCCCTTTTTACAATGTGATGTGGGGTCGAGTTGGATGTTGAAAGCGCTTCACTCACATTTTCTTGGGTTTTTGGGCTATGGTGTTGAGCAAAGTTCATGGCAAAAGTATGTTTTTTTTTTTTTTTTGGGGGGGGGCGAGACCAGACACCACTTGATCATCTCCCCCTTCAATTTGTGCATTTTTTGCCAAGATCTTGGAAAGCCCACGTTGCACATCCAGGACTGAGATTATGGACCTGCGGAACGCTGTGGGTTGGGCAGTGGGCTGAGGAACTATTGGATCTATTGGTGCGTTGGATTAGCCACGCCAAGATGTTCCAAGGATGAGACCGATGACCTGTCCCTCCTGGTGGTTTTAAGACAGCACGTGGGTCGTCAACTCCGCCTGATCCATGTGTGGAGCTGAGACGATCCCCAGCCATTGGCGCAACCGTGCAACGGTGCAACGGCTGTGACAGAGTGGTTTCAACTAAGGACAGATGGTCGAGCTACCAACTGCAGCTGTCGTTTGAAAAGCAGGCACGTTTGCCACGTTTGCTTGCCTAGTTACTAGCCCTTCGTGCAACAAAGGGGGGATTGCGGCAAGAAGACGTGTGCAGGCGGACATGATGAATGGCTTCTTGACCCAGTTTGTGCGATCTGGAGCCAATTTCTTGAAGAGGATCCTGAGACAGATGCTCGTTTGAAGATGCGAAGTGGCTATTCGCCTAGCTTGTTGACTTTAGTCTTACGCACTTCCTCCAGTCTACATTTAGTTGGTCTCTCCCCATTGGAGCTGGCTATTTCAAAGCATCGTGCCACATCGTGCGACCACCTTGTAAATTGATCGATAGCACGTTGATACAGTGGCGGTCATTTTTTACCATAAGAGGCTGAACGTTTGAGGCCATGAACCTTTCTCACCGGTTTAAACATGTTTATATTATTTTATATTGCATCATAGTGGTACTGTCAAGCTTTTCCCTCTGACCTCCCGTCACAAGAGTATCTTATCCTGAGGGATAAAGTGAACGACAGGGACTTCCTCAATGTCGTGACTTAGATGCAATGCATGATTTTCATGAAACAACTATGTTCCAGTTCCAGTTGAACTTCACAAGCTTTTACGGGACTTCCTGGCTTCTGTCTTTTCACGTGAAGGGTTTGTCTTGCCAAACCTGCTTCCATCTGAATGGAAGATACACTGTTGATCAGCAAGCCTCCAGTGGGATTTCCTCTCATTTCTCTGAGGCTGACAGGGGCACAATGGGGGTTCTTGAACTGGTGGGCCAATTCATAAGAAATGTTCATGTTCAGCAAACCAAAGGTGAATATACAATATAAGGGGTACTCCAATTGAGAAACTCCCACATGGGGATGGACCAAAAACTATGCTGTACTGGCAATTTCTTTGGGATGAAAATCCATGATTAGCAGCTCTTTTTGGTGTTTCAAGGTACCAGGTATTGACCCACAGCCCAGGTTGAAAGTGGAAATATCTTCACTCAGCCGTGCAGCTTTTGTTCGAGCTACAAAAAGTGGGAAGCTCATGCCTTGGACCGTGAGGCGCCATGGGCAATATGTTCTGACATTGATCAGCATTGTGACCGGTATGGTGACACATGCATGGATATTGTATATGAATCATAACATTCACACTTTAACTTAAAAATGCATACATTTTCACACCATACATTTCATATGATCTTTAGGAAACTTATGGTGGGTGGTGATTGTCGTGTATCATTTTTAGTGGCTGACCTCATCACGAGAGATCCACCCTCCGACCTCTCCTCGCTCCCTGCAGCTCGAACACTGGGTTGAAGAGGTGGCACTCTTCGAATCTCGTCGAAGCGCACCATTTGTGGTGTCTCGTGAGGGCTAGTGCGTGAAGTACCATGCCCCCAACCAACTCAGACCCTGAGAATCATATAGAATCATCAATTCCTCGACGAACGTAGTCTTTCAACCCCGGGGGATGGTAGATGAATAATTATGATTCCAACTCTGACTCTGCATTAATATGTCGAATATGTCATATCCAAGTCTATATTATCTACATCATATACATGTTATATGTTTATACATATGCATGATATGCACGAACTTGTGGCTTGCTACTTGGCCTCTGGGGGCGGCCTGGCTCTCCCATGCCTCTGCAAAGCCAGACAAAGAACCGACACAGTGCAATTGCTGTCATGGGTCATGGGTCTATGCTACATCGCTTCCTTAATATTGCATGTGTGGGCGACCTGTTGTCAGCAATTACAATCATAGCTTCAGTGTTGCTTTCGCACCTCACTCATCAAGCTTGTGAGTCTTGTGCCAGTGCTGCCTGAAACCTTATGTCTTCTGAACGAACCTCATACATGCCATCAAATCTAAAGCCTGTGCGGGCGATGAGGATCCGCAATTTCCCAGCAAGTCCCGAACTCTCTTTTTCTCGGACACTTGGCTGCCAGAACGATGTCGCCCCGCTTCCATCCTTGGCAGTGCGCGCAGCGGAGTATGACGTTCTCTTCTTCACTTGGTGAGTAGATGCGTACATCACTATGGTCTTGAGTCTTGAAGTAACAATTGGTGGCAAGATGCTTGCGTCTATATTGCTATATTGTAATTCAACCAATTTCTTCAAAGATCCCACCTGCTGCTCATTCTGAGAGCCGTGGAATATGTCTATATAAAGTCATCGTCTCTTGAAGCATGATGCAGAAGATTCGGTTTTGACGTTCTTTGACTTCCAAGGAAAAACGATTGAAGGAACTGGAGGCCAAGTGGGTCGTTGGAGGTCGGTCGAAGTTCCAGTAGCGTTCTTGGGCACTCTCCAACAGTAGCTACACATTACTGGAAACAGTGAATCAACATCAGCACTTGGAGGTGCATGGAGCCCACCTCTAAGTACCCACATGAGCTATGGGTGCACCAGTGGAAGCTAGATCCAAGGTGACCAAGGTGACTGCGGTGCGGCTCCTTTTCTTGTAGCCGCCAGTGCAACGGCCAGGATGGTACCTCCAAGGTTCGTCCGCTACAGCCGTTGAGCCCCTTCGTTTCTTGGCCCGCACTTTGGAGACATT
Source organism: Symbiodinium sp. clade C Y103 (assembly GCA_003297045.1). Lineage (NCBI taxonomy): Eukaryota > Dinophyceae > Suessiales > Symbiodiniaceae > Cladocopium > Cladocopium sp. clade C. The sequence continues at coordinate 199,816 of BGPT01000864.1, read as the reverse complement.
TTATTCTAGCCGTGTGTGAGCTGACATGTGTGTCACACTGTGTGCTTGGGACCGTTATGCCTTCCCAACTCCGAGGCGAAATGGGATGAGAGTCGGCTTGATTTTACGGAACGGGAAATGGCAGATGAGGCTGCTTGTCTTGACGCTTTAAATGCGGAGTGGTTTGGTGATGTTAGGTTATGTTAGTTTTTCTAGTGCGTATGTCATGTTTTCCAAAATCATGCAGGTGGGATGCTCTGCATCCCTACCTTGATTTTTGCCTTGCTTGAAATGTAGAAGACATTTGCTGCAATTCTGTGTGGCCCTCACACTCACAGACCCAATGCACCTGTCGGGCACATTGCGTGCCGTCTTTCAGTCTTACATGTAAATACAGTTGAAAATGCGGAGAGCCGTTTTTTTGTGACTCTATGGGTGGCCGTATTGCGAGGATCTCTTATGTACCATCGGTCCTGGGCACAGTGAAGTCAATTCTGCTCGACACAAACTTGCAAGACTGAGGTCTTGAAAGGATTAAAGGCAGCCGCTCGGTTCGGTGGCTTCTGGGGCTGGGATTGGCAGGTGATACGGTCGATGGTGCTGGATAGTCAGCCATAGTCAGCCTATATTCAATGCTTCAGACTGAGAGCTGGGAAAATCCAACTTTCTGGCACAATAGCACACATGTACCCAAGTAATTTCTTTTAAATGTACGATTTTCGGCACCAGCTGCGTTGAACCTAGGAGGACTTCGGCCTCAAGGAGCCGCAGACTGGACCAGGGGATGGGGCCAGGGTGATCAAGCTATCTTGGTGTAAAGAGGTCCTTGAGTTGGGATGATTGATTACTTTTGATTGGTGTCTGGTATGGGGGTCCCAAGAAAAGTGACAAGTGTTTTGTTTTTTTCTAGGATTAGTTCGCGCTAGGGTGACTAAGCCACACCAAGCCCGCTAACGTCCTTCCTTCAACCTTTAGGAGGATGAGTTTAAAGTCATGGTGCAGCGCGCTGTCACGATGCTGTCTGCCCTCAAGTATTGCACTGCGCCTTGGCATATATCCAGGCAGGTGAAGATAGGTGACCAAAAAAAACATCTCCGGGGCTGGTCCCACTGCGCCTCCCACCAGGTCAGCCTCATGGTCATCGAGTGGCTCAGCTGCACACCTGTTGCCGCATCCTCCATAGGGACCCCATCAACCAAGCACTAGAATGTACAGTACCCACAGTGGGACTTGGCACGTGGTTCTTCCTCAACATATGCCACATGCCGTTCGAGGTCCCTCAAGCACTTTGCTCGCTTGGGAGGCACATGGCAGTTTGGCTGAGGGATCTGTAGCAGGAATTTCAGACTGGTGGTGAGGCGCTTGCTTCATCAGAGTCGCAAATGTTGAGCCAATATAGAAACATCTAAAAAAAGATCAAGACACTGCTTTGATTTTTGGGGTGTCTTTCCAGTTGTTTTGGTTCTTAATGGGTTGGAACTCTGGCGAGAATATGATCTGCTACAGTAGCAGCGTTGCGTGCGTCCGCTTGCAGGAGCCCTCTTCCTCGCAGAAAAGATGAGTTCAGATCACGTGGTGGAAATCATGAAATTCGTCGGCTGCGCGGCGGCAAGACTAGCAGTGACTAGCAGAGTATCGTGCAGTGGACCATTGGACCATGGTGTGAATTCGCAGAAGCTGAGCGCATTGATGAAGTTTATTTGACTATTGCATCTATCCATCTATCCATCCATCCATCCATCCATCCATCCATCTATCTATCTATCTATCTATCTATCTATCTATCTATCTCTATCTCTCTATGAATTTACTGTGTGCCCATGCGCGCCAACCCTCTACTGGGTCTCAAATGAAGCTATTGCACAAAGATGAACAAACATATCATAGGTCCATAAGCCCTTGTAAAGCTCCTGGGAGTTGTGCAGGTTTGTCCCTCGACTCCGCGGCTCCTTGGCTGTAGCCGATGGATCTCAGGGTTGGCGGTTGCCGTAATCTGGCTAGTTTCATTTTTTTCTTTCCAACCCTATCTGGGGTAATTGTGACATTTATTAAAACTTACAATATTGTGGGATGCTTCTCTCAAGGCTTTCATTTCTTGACATTGCTGCCCATGAAACCTATTGTCCCATTGGCCATTGCACCGCTCCATGAGAATTCGTGAGTTTTGGCTGCAAGATCTGTTCATTTTGGCGGCCTAGGAAAGCGACCTCATTGCTGTAGCTGACTTTGCCCAGGCAGGGGAGAGTGGTGGACTGGTGGAGACGGGTGATGGCGGCTGTATTTTGCCATGGAGTAACTGGCATCCTTGCCGTCAGGCTGGCTGGTCCAATCTGCGCCGGGGAGATCATCAATCTCACTGGTCCAACACAGCTCCAGCATCTCGCAGTCAGATGTTGGATGTTCTGGTGAGGCATTCTTTGTCTTGGTGGGGCCGCCTTGGGGGTGAAGCATTCGTTGTTGATGTTTGTTGGATGTGCTCGGATCCGTTCCTGGGCAGGTGGCTGAGTCATGTCGAGTTACTCTCTGGTGATCTATCCTAGCTATGGAAAATAGCCCATCTATAGAATCGTTACCTATTGAACATGAAGATTGCCATGATCTTAGGCTGTTTGGACCATCGGCTGAAAGGCATTTCCATCATGGCCATCCTTTTGCTGTTCTGGGTTGTTTCTGGAACGTGCGGATTGACTTGCACAATCCTGCGCGGTCCTTTAGTGGATCTACATGGATTTATGCTTTTCCTTTTGCTAGTCCGGGTGTGTCCTGGCATGTGCAGATTTCCTTGCACATCCACATAGTTCCTGGGCGTATTCTTTCTTCTCCATCAGGCGCCGGTTGCTCTGCAGTCCTTTTTCCATCTTTTTCCTTTGTGCATGGTGCAGATGGTGCCGTTGTAGAGACTTTTTAAAGCTTTGGTAGCCGTGTGGTGTTTGTTATGCAACCCAGCGACAGCTGGCTATGGGAATGGAGGGTACCTAAACGGTTGTCTGGTTACCAAGGTAGACAATGTGAGAGCCGCTCTTCACGCTTGATTCCCAGTGGACAAGGGTGACGCCCTGGTGAGAAGTGGGATGCATCGCTGAGGGTTTTTGCATGGTGTTGAGGAAATAGTGGTTGCATGGAAGATGAAGGGACATAATATTGGATATCAGGACAATCCAGTTGATGTATTGCATGTTGATATCGAAGAAAAATCATGGCCAAATCCGCTGACACAAGAGATGGACTGTTTGGGAGAGGGGGAGACGGACGGACTGACTGACCAACTGTAAGATAGAGGACAGATGAAAGATCCGATGTAGATAGAAACTGTAATTTCCTACGGATAGACAAACAGTGCTCAAAGATAGATGAGGTACTGCGTATACTGGAGACATCCAAATCAATAAATGGGTGAATGAGCATATCCCCGACTAGTCCAGGAGGTTCTGGAAAAAACATGTCCCTCGCACATGATGCTTGTCTGTAGCGGCCTGTATTGACAAGTCTTTTTTTGCCGCTGGTATTTGAATTAGTATTGATCCCATTACGTAATAGGAATTTGCTCACATGCCATGCCGCTGAGCACCCCTGAGGTCAAAACGGATATGGTCAAGATGGCCAGGGATGCACGAGAAACTGTGAAACTCGTGCAGGAGCGTGTGCTCGTGCGCTTGTTTTCTCACAGGGCAAGGGGGTGACGGTGAGAAATAAACTGCCAATCTGACAACTTCGTCCACTGATCTGACTGATCTGGTGGCAGTTTGTAGAGTACATGCCACATCCCACAATTTCGAGACAGGCTGAAGCCACGAAAGCCGAAAAGGTGGAGGCTTCGGATGTCGAGCGACTGGGCAAGATCTGGGTAGGTCAGCAGGTCTGGCAGGTCCATTGTTTCTCCCACCTGCAGCAATGGCCTGAGGGAGAAGCTGGAGAGCGAGCTGAAATTCCATCTTCAACTTTGGCAGGCGACCTGGTGCTCAAATGTCAGCGAATTACTTTGGGAATCTGCGATCTGGATGTGGTTTTGATGTTCTTGTTTTTGGTTCCCCTGGACCTAAGCTGGTGAATGTTTGATTGGCCCAACTCAAGATGTGACTTGACTCACTTGACATTGTCACCACCCTCCTTCAGCTGAAGATGACGTCCCCATCAGCCGTGTCCTTTGCATCCCCGTTGCGTCCTGTTGCGCCAGCTCATCAGCAAGCACTTTGAGAAGACTGCACGAAAAGGTGAGGAAAAGCAACAGAAATCCAGGGCATCCGGAGAACCAGAAGATCCAAATGACAAGGTCACCTGGCAGTGGCAGCGGATGCGAGGCAAAATTTGAAGCACGTACCAAAAAAAGCCAAACTATTACTGCATCATACTGTATCTCTATTCACACAGGTCAAGACTTCCGGCCTTTAATCTACTTCTACTGATCTCTCTCGGTGATATGGCCCTTTTCATTGTTGGGGCACCCAAGGGTGACCCATACCCAATTCCTTTATATATGGTGAGGTGTTCAGAGTAGCCAATTTCAATCACGCAATCCCAGGTCAAGCTTCAGGTAACCATCGAGATTTGACGCGGCACCGTTCTGACAGTCACCTTTTGCAGAAGAACCCAAGAGACCGAGAACGGAAGATGCACTGGAAAGGAATTTCAGAGATAATCGTATTGCTGGAAATTGATGGAAATTGCACTTTTTTGGATTCTGATGGATGATCAGGTACCGCTTGCATCTTAAGGTATGCTAACGTTCAGAAAACACAAACATGCACAAACAGAGCGCATGCAAAGATCTGCATACACGTTTTGAATTTAAGTTTCTATTCGTGCCATGTCATTGCACTTTCCCTAGCTTGTAACACCAACAAACCAGGTGGCTCTTAGGTTCCATATCTAGTCGTGCCCAAGGCAAGATCCTCATTGAGCGAGTTTATCCCCAAAGTACTGCTCTCCTATAGGAGTGAAAGCAGCATGGGGCCGCTCTGATCTTTGCTTGGACAAAGCCGGTGTCAGGTCTTTGGAGCAGCAGAAGTTTTCACCTGATTAGTTCTGTGTCTTTCAGCCCTGACACCACCCATCGTAGCAGAGCGCAGTGACAGAACGTTTCACTACTTGTTGGTAGCTCCTGCACAACGTTAAAACGTAACTCCGATTTTTGCATAAGTCGGAGCCGCCGAAGGACAAGGTTTCATGACAGCATGAACGACACTGCGTTTGCATCATCTTTGCATCAGCTTTGTTTCTGGCTTCCGGCTTCTCACTTACCATTGCCATGCAGCCTACGCTTCAAGCGTGCGGGCAGCAGTGCCATTGGCTGAAACCGAGCCTGTGCGAAAATCCAGCATGAATCACCTGCGCCTGCTGTTCCTCACCAGCTGAACATGCCACAACATGCTTGAAATTGGATGATTAGACTTTTGGAGGGTACCTTGTGAGGCTCCCCAGAATTCCCTTGCAATTCCCAATCAAACAGTTCCATCGACACTACGAAGTGTTTCCTCATCGGAGCAGCTGGAGACATTCAAACTGCAAGTTTCATGTTCTTGATGGCAGACAACTACCACTACCTCACATTCAATCCTAGATTCCCATCGATCGCATGCCACAGAAAATTCGAGGAACAGCATGGCATGAAAAGTCCTGCCATCCCTCCGACACATCAAAATTCACATTGGCACCCCATTGGCACCCCAGAAGTATGTGCGACAGCCAGGGGTTGTCCTCGTATCGCCAGGCGTGGCTACACTTTGGAAACGGCTGGGGCATCATCGATGCGTCCAACCGTTCGTTGGGAGATGGAGACCTTCAAGCCCTCGCAGCAGCCCCCAGCAACTGGGACAGCAACTGTGGATCGGGCGTCAGCGCAGCTGTGGTGCCAAGGTCCGGACAGCCATGATTTGTGCGGGGCCTCAGGGGTCCGGAGTTTTTTTTTTTGCGTGTTGCTGTTGCGTCCGCATTAGCCGTCAACAGCCCTCCAAACGTTCCAAATATACTGAATCCACACAGACCTGTTTAAACAGTGACATCTCCGTAAATCTGCTCCCCTTCCTCCAGTGACTCCAGTGCTGAAACCATACCCCCCGATGGTATGGGTGAGTCCTAGTTTTTGCATTATTCAATATCAAGAAGTGCCTCATCAAGCCTATTCTGACAGGCAAAGCACATGGGCACCCTTTGCGAGAGCTGAACCTTCGCAGGGCCCCCTAGGAGATTTCAGAGTGGTGGACGAGAGCTACCATGATGGAGCCGACATCCTATTGAAACAAGATGAAACAAGCCATTGAACCAACAAGCCAGTGAACTAGGCACATGAAAAGGACCACTCCCGTCTCTGACCTGAGCAAGGTGGCAACAAACTGACGGACGCTGGCCTCAAAGAGGTGTTGGCATTGCTGCGTCAGGACTGTGTGGGGCCCAGCTGCATCAGACAGACCAGCCGGCCAGAGCCAGGGTGGCTAAGGTGGAGTATGCAGGATATTTACATGGATATGGTGAGAGATGGATAACTTCTGCCTTTTGTATAATTAGGCAGCCAGTCAGGCTAGAACCGCCAACACTTGAATAGAAAACGAGAGGAACTGAGGTCTTAAGTAATTACACATAATTCATATACTTGCCATGCTTTGACCATGGCACACAGGTGGATATGGGTATAGGAGATGCAGGCCTCACTTGCCTTCCATTGAACCTGTACACTGCAGGTGAAGTGCAGCAGGTCGCTGGCTCACCGCGAGAGGCAGTTGATGTCATGCCGGGAGGGCCACCACCTGCGATAAGGAAGGTTTCAGCCTAATATAGTTGCAGGGAGATCTGCCTGGTGAACATTACTTTCCTTCCAGATTTAGACCTGACTCATCAGGAAGAGTCTCCAAGAGTCAGCAGCATGCTGGAGTCCCTCAGCATTGTTCCTTGGTGGTAAGGGGTGAGGCTTGAAAGCATACAGCATACTATTATAATATCATCCAATATCTCTCATGTCCAAGTCCAAGACATGGGTGGCCAAATCCACCATTCCACTACTTTAGTGATAGACAGTGATAGATTCATGTGCACGCCGAGGCCTTGGGCACACCATGACATACCAATAACCTTAATATCATCCTCGCTGAGGCCTGCAACTCCCAGCTGTACTTCCGAGACAGGCTGCTGGTGGAGTCTCAGCCTCAGATCTGGGCTCTGTTCTAAGGAAAAAATCAGCAGAGCTGGGCCTTCTAAGGTCACTTCCTCGATCCGTTGCGAGCTTGTGATCGCCTCAGCTGTTGGAGACGTGGAAATGGGAGATGGACCTGGCTCAGACGAAGTCTGAGAATCCAAACCATCTTGGGGGCAGAAACTGCAGAGATATGAAAACTTGGGGCAACGTGTGCAACAAATGCCAATAAAATCAATAAACACTAGACTCAGCAGTAGCTGCCTCCTTTTTTTGATCCAATTGCAATCCAAAGCGCCAGAAAAAGAAGAACCGTTCCTTTGCTTTCTGGTGTGGCTGGTGCCTGCCAAGGACATCCTTGACTACCCTGGACATCTCTTTTGCACCTCTGAACGGAAAGGTGGTAATGAGTTGCTCTCTTAATGGAAGCGAGCAACGTTGGATCTGCAAAAATCTTGGCCACCAAGGTCATTGTATTGGGTGCCACAATGGATTTGTCCAAAATCACGTACCCTTATATAAATCCAGTGGTTTCTCATTTTCCTAGTGTAAATTGCAATTTCGGGGATATCCTCCAGTTTTGACCAACCCAAAGATATATCCCGAAACAACTGTTTGTTTGTGTGGCGGTGAGGTTTAGCCAAAGCTCTTGCGGAGTCATGCAGAACTTTGAGAAGCGGGATGCCCCAACTAGCCTTTGGGCAATATCACTGGCTGCGCTACCAGCACAAGCACACATCACAGGCAGCTTATGGGCATCCATAGTCACACAGTCGAGGAGTACCTCAGAGGTGAAGGTTTTCTGAAAGATTCTGTGGGATGGAATCTTTCAAACTCTCAACCAAATTCAGGACATGGCCGTCTAGGGATTTGTCTGTGCTAGTCAGGGATACTTGAGCAACCACATGCAAGTCACACATTAGATGATCTCCGGCCGCACTTGCCGACTTACCTTGAATCTACTGAGGCCTCTCTTTGGCAGGATGTGGTCTGGGCTCATGTGGGCAAGCTGTTTTGAGCTCAGGTGGTAAGCTTTTATGAAAGGACTTTCCTTGCCAGTTCTCACTTTCGATGTAGTGCCATCCGTTTCTTTGCTGAGGACTGTGTTGCCGTAGCGGCCCTTCTTGGACGGGCGGCAGCGGAGGTGCATTGGCACGCCTGAACCAGCGACATGTTGCAAGCAATCCATCCAAACATGATGAAACATGTCGCTGATGTCTTGAAGGAATAGATGGCAGGACCTGAGCACCTGCGCATCCACAAAGGATCCTCCTCAACATGTCGGGTAGTACAACAGCAGTGCTGATAGTGCTGTGATGGCCATGAAATGGCATGACATCGCATGACATTGCAAAGACGTAGCTATTATGGCTTGAAGATGTGTCACCATGTGTCACCTGCCAATGTTGGCCTCGCTTCATAGCCTCGGCCACGGGTTGCACCAACTGCTTGGAGTTCCTGCAGCAGAGGTTGGAGATGGCGCCCTTCAGCATGGAAGCCGATGGTCATCATGCTGCAGCTGCACTCGCTGCCAAGGTCATGAAAGAGACCTGTTCCGTTCTACAGTAATTCACCCACCCAACTTTGATCTGGAATGATGAACACACACACAGGATCACACACACACACATATATATATATACATACATATACATATGTATATAATATATATATATATAATATATAATGTATATATACATACATATATAGTATATACATATATATATATATACATATGTACACACATACAGTATACACGTAAGCAACAACACAGAACAAGACAATATCCCCTCAGAACTAGACTTGCGCGTTCACTTGGCGAGGCCGGGCAGCATGGTCCGCATGGTTCGCATGGTCCTTGGTCGCACCTCCTGGCCTCCTTGACGAACTTGGGGAGCTGTCGGGTGGTGAACCGATTCCATCGCACTGCAGCCATGACAGGATGCGCGGCCGGCCCAGCCCAGGCCTGGCGATATGCCCTGTCCATCAGTCCTGGGGTGCTGGATGAAGTGCTTGCGGCTGTGACTGTGAAGAGCCTCAAAGGGCACTGGCGATCTGCCATTGATTTTCTATCAGAAGCTACTGCTCGACACTTTCGGGTGAAGCTGAATGTGGTGAGCTACAGTACCTCCCTGTGATTCAGCATTTCTTAGGATTTTTCATCGAAGCATGGGAGAGTGAAGTCGTAGTTGGGACTGATGGCCTAATTTCTGGGGGCATGGTAATGGTACTCATCAGGGCAATTCCAGTGTGGAAAGTCAATAATCAATTGGTCACACGCATTTTTTTGCACACCTATCCTATTTCATCCTATTTCCATCTATTTCCACTTTATTTCCATCACCTCTCCGTAGGAGTTCTCGCGGCCCCTAGGTACCGCCATCTCTGCATGTGAGAGGGCCGTGCGTTGGCCAGAAGTCCTGAGCATCATGGATGGTATGCTGCTGGCACGCATCAGCCCCAATGAAGTCTCCCTTGGTGCCGCGATCGCTGTATGCGAGAAGGCCCCAGGGCTGGGTTGGTTAATAGGCATGGCTCGAAAATGGGGCGGTGCCGAAGGGACCAAGCTTGAGGCATTTTATATAGATATGCTGAAAAATATGTTAACGACTTTTATTTTGAGGGTCGATTGTTTTAGCAAAGTGCCCCATATTCACCAATCTTTTGACACATTCTTTCAGGATATATGATATGTAAGGTAGTTGAGTGAGATGACCCACCCCTAGAAGGCGGGTTATAAAAGCGATGGGATATCTTACCAACACGGCTGCTTTTTGATATTGATATTGATCTGTCATATTGCGCATTGACCTTCTGGGTCTCAAGCAACCCCAGATACCCTCAGAAAAGGCATAGAAATCCAAAGTCCATCGGGCAATGCCCAGGCTGGGGCATGGCAAGTGGCTTTGTCGCTGCTAGTCGACTTCAAGGACTGCGATGTGAAGCTCAACACGGTCGTCTACAACGCCGCAATTCTGGCATGCAGAGGCCTGGGCGGGGGGTGGTCAGATGTGGTAAGGTGAACAACAGTGACATGCATGTAGCATAGCTTGACATAGTCCAGCTTGCCTTCGTTGCCACAGGAAACGCTATTTAAACCGCCCCTGTCGGAATAGTTCCAGGCTTTAGCTGGGTAAGTGCCCAGATGCTGCTGAATGACATGAAGCGCCAACAGATCTCAGCAGATGCCATCACCTACAGCTCCTCTCCTGGATAGTCACAACTTCCAAGGATCCTCAAGTCCCCTCAAATGCCAGCTAGTTTTTAAAGTTCCTTCTGTTCTCGGTCATTTGGCATGATGAAGCCATGTGATTGGGTAGCAGAGAGCTTGAAAGGCTTCTGTTTCCACACAACTCAGCCAAGGCTCCTTCACGACCGTTGAAGCGAAGGCAGGCAGATGGCAATCAGCAAGCATGATTTTTTTGCACTCCTGCAGTCCCATTCAGCTGGGTGCCAGCTTCTCAGCAAGAATCCTGAGAACACTTAGTTTGTGGGGAGAGGGACTTAGTTTGTGGATGTTGGTGGCAGTTAGTGCCTAGTCTGAGTTGGAATCAGTCGCTGCGCAGTCGAAAGTCATGGCAACCCGGCCTGGCATGGGCGTGTGTTGTGATGACATGTGATGACATGTTGTGATGACATTGCGATGGCTGTTGATGCTGTTGCGCCTAGGTTTGAGCGCCTTCACTTCGAAAGGCAGATGGCCCACCTGGCCTCACGCCGCCCATTTGGTGGCACAGCTGCAGCAGCGCGGTGGACAGACAGATGAAGTGTGCTGCAATGCCATGGCCACCGCGTGTGAACGACAGGATCAATGGTGCATTGCCCTTACATTGGTGGACCGGGAAGTCACAGCTGAATTCCTGACAGACAAGACTTGGAGACTTGCCAAAGTGAGTCAGCTAGGGGAAAGGCCTAAGAGTTGGAATCTGGAGCCTGGTAGCGATTTGGAGGATCTGAGTTTCTCCAAATTGGTGGTTCGGATGTGGGCTGCTGCGTCCTTATCTGCGGAAGCATACGAAAGCAGCCAATTGTCTCAGGAGGCAATGCGTAGACTGACTCGTGGTGATGCATCCCATCTAAGCATGGACAACATGGCCAAGTTGGCATGGTCAATCAGCATGCTCCCACCATCCTCCACAACACCTCTGGCACTACACCATCTTCAACGTGAGCTTGCACACCGGGCTGAATGCCTCCGATGTGCGACTGAAAGTGGAGAGGGCCAAGGATCTGTAGCGTTTTTGGATGACGCCTTAACCGTGTTGTGGTCCAGTTCCTTCGCAGGCTTTTTGTCTCATGCCGCAGCTCACTCTGTATGGAACCTGCAGTCTGCAGCAGATCGGATTCATCCAGTGGAGTGTCTGCAGGGTGGGCCAGACCCATCCAGATCATCCAGGATCGGTGAAGCGCATGTGCCGCATGTGGTTCAACTGCTGCCTGAGCAGCTAGTGATCTTCAAACCACCAGGGTGGGCGGTGGACTATGCCACAGCCGCAGGGCCAGAAGGCGTGCTACGCAGTAAGCTTTCCGACTTCCTAAGAGCCTGGATGACGCCAAGACAATTTCGTTGCAGGCAGAAGCTCTGACAACCTCAGGCATTTTTTGGCCTATCTATTTCTTGGTTGATGCGACATGATGCTCACCTGTTTGAAACAACAACAAGTGATCAAGAACCAATTTCGACAAGGGCTTTAAGGTGTTTTAGCGGTTCAGTGCTAAGTGCGATATCCATTTGCATCCAAAGGCTAAAGTAAATTGACTTCGAAGGGTCCCCCAAGAGTGGCAGCGGATGGCTTAGCTGACCCATGGCGACCCAAGGAATGGTTTTTTGCATCGCCTGGACGTTCCGAGTTCCGGTCTTATTTTGGCTGCCAATGGCAGGAAGGCCTTCGATGATCTCCAGATGCAGATGGCCATGGGCAAAGTCAAGAGAGAACCTTTGACTGAAAAATTGCCAACACGATTATCAAATCAACTTGGAGTAGGTTTGGACCCCAAACCCAACTCATTCAAGGATCCAGGTGTAAATGATGGTGGCTCAGGATGGGCAATATGTTTGTTGTTACGATTTGTTACGACTATGACTATGACTATGATTCTATAAACCACAACTGTTAATGCTGGACATGGTGCCTTTGACAACCCTCGCTTTTGGATGCTATGAGCTGTGAGGATTACATGGTGCTCTGCCATGCCTGGCTTCCACCCAGGGACCAGGTGAATGCTCCGGTTCATTGGTTGGGACGGCTCCAGCATCGGCCCAGCGAGGTTGCAATGGGCCGCTGCTCCCGGACGATGCTGACCATTTCTCAGCACTTGAGCGCCCACGGGGTCCATGGCGCCCACGGGGTCCACGCTTCCACAGCCTGCAGCTTTCTGAGGCTTCGCATCATCACAGGGCGGCGGCACCAAATTCGTTTGCACTTGGCTCACATTGGTGGCCCAGTGGTGGGGGATCGCAAATATACAGGTCTCCCACTACAGGTGGCAGATGCGCAATGGTGTGATGAACATTGCCTTCACCGGTGTAGCTTGACATTTTTCACTGCCAGCTTTGCCAACTCCTCCAGTACGGCGCCTGCCAAACAGGTGCGGACCTTTGAGGAGATGCCAGTAAGGCTGAAGCGGGTCGTATCCAACCTTCGTGTGGTGAAGGACTTTCGGGCGACAACTTGGGAGGATGGGGGAAAAAAAAAGGTCCGAAGCTACGCAGGCTGCAGTTCTAGCCAATGACACAAGAAAATGCAAGAACAGTAGAAATGATTAGACATGTTAATGTATCATGATATGGAGAGGATTGCTGATATGCTTCTAGCGTTCTTGAGTAAAATAGTAGCAGAAAATCAGGCCACAAGATGCTTCCGGTGAGTGTCATGCAGGCCGGCTTCCCTGGCTTGGAACGCCTGGTGCCACAGATCTTGTAGCTGCACCAGCGGCTTCTCTGAGGTTGCCGTTTGTAATAATACCCGAAAAAAGGGACCGGCGGACCGGTTTGAACGACCATTGAAAAACAGGAAAGCCGCCTCTATCCTTTTCAATTTTGATGGTATAGTTGCAATGCACAAATCATATTTCCCTGCTTTTTTAGTGGCCCAAAGGTACATTCGATTATATATGTATATATACATATATAATTTATATATATATATATATGTATAACTTATATATAATATGTATATATATATATATATATGTGTAGATATATATATATATATACGTATATATGTATATTACCGTACTTATTCCTAGCCGTGGGATGATGCAAAGCAGCTAGCGTCCAGGTGCGGACCTCTCGGGCAACTTCTTTGGCGCAGCGGGGTTCCTTGCAGCCGCTGTGGCAATTGGTGACTCCAGGCCATGGGAAATCTGTTGAATTTGCAACTTGTCATGGCAGGGGCATAGCTTCATCGACTGTTCTGCAAATGGGGTACTTCAATGTACTTCACAAATAGTCTTCGCCCCCGAATCTATGGAGAGTTTGAAGTGTTGGTGGTGGCCTTTTCCGCAGCAGGCTTCAGTGGCTCACTTTTGCCAACAATGGAAATCCACCCAGCGATGGGAGCGACAAAGTGGAGATTCCGCTTTGCAGGTCGCCTGGGAAATCCGGGGCTTCAGAGTGTTGATGCCATTCAATTGCGAGGCTTCTTGGTCGGTTGAAACTCTTGGCGGCTGGTATGAGTGACGGAGTCATCAAATGCAGAAGCAGGCACTTCCTGCGCATGTCCGATGGCGAGACCGAAAAGGAGCCGTGCGAATTGTTTCAAACATAGATTTGGCTCGCCTTAAGCCATGGAGAGAGATATATTTGGCAAGTGACTGCTTCTTGGGAGGCAGGTTGTTTTGTGGCCTAGTTAGGGCTGGGTCAAGCAGATGGTTCAACTTGCTTGAAGGAGCGAGAGGCTTTGGCGCTGCATTCCAGGCGCTGGCGCTGGAATCCTCGTGACGTACGGGCAAAGAAAACATTAGGACATATGAAGAAAACACTAGGACATTTTCAACTCAACAGTATTTCTCTTCATCTTGCTTCAGCAGATTCAGCAGAATGGGTAGTGACTGGTAGTAGAGCCACTGCTGACGAGGCAGAATCCGCTGCAACTCTTCTTGGAGGGCCTGCTGGTGAAGCCTGCGAGCATTGTGGATGGGCATTAGGAATGATTGAGACCCACCTTCTACAAGACAGATACAGTGCAGTTGCACTGCTGCAGCTGTATTATCACGTTGGCCAAGGGATACAATTCAACAAATCAAAAAGATTCAAAAAGCAACATACGTGGGACGATGATCCCAATTCAAGAGAGAGAGAGAGAGAAAGACCAATATTTTTGGGATACCTGGCTCAGCCAGCGTAACCAGGTCCTTCTTTGGTGCCCGGCTCAACGACACTGCGTAGGTGAACGACACCTTGGAAGAGTTGGACCTCAGCAACTGCGGGGTTGGCATCGATACTGCCTGGGTGCTACAGGAGGTGCCATGGGTCTCTGCGTCCCTCGTGGGGATTCAACCAGGCCCATCCAGGCGGGCCAAAGGTTGCTCTTCAAAAACAAGGGCTTATTAAACGGGCGCATTACTGTAATCAACCACTCACAACCACGCATAAGGACTTATAAAGCCGCTATTGCTGGGAGTTGTTGGGGGGTCATCTTTTGATAGCTTTTGGGTGGGGTTGGTTGAAGCTCCAAACACTGACAACTTCTTTGTTTTTCTTTTGGGCTTATTTCACACAGAAATGCAGTCAGTCCTTCTGTCCTGGGTCGCTCATAAGTTTTCTGAAGTCGGACACTTACTCTTCAAACAATCCTGCCGCATGACGGTCTTGGTTCGGGTTACCTTGAAGCAGATGCCATGCATAGATCCCCAAGTCATTCAGTAGACAGGCGGGTGAAGGGTGAGGCATTTCTATATGAATGCCAATATAAATGCGCACACACACATACACGTTTTTGCTGCCTGTGCTTCTGCTGGCTTGCTGTGGGACGCACACCCAACGGCCAATGCAAAACAAACACGAGGCATTGTTTTCCAGTCACCTACCTACATTGGAAAACGATGGAAAACGACTTGTTGCAATGACCTTGCTGTGATGGGGTCGTGGCCGCTTCTCTGCATCAGCAAACTAAACACATGGATTCGAGAAACACGTTGTGACAAAAGTTCCCGACTGCGTACATATATTTATGTGTATATATATATATATACACCTATACACATGTATATATATATATATATATACGCATACATATTCACACTGTATTCGTTCATTCATTTGAGCTTACTTATTAATTTATCTATCTATCATTTGTTTATATTTATATATATATATATGTATTCAATGGTTTAAATTTTGCCTATTCCATCATTGATTTTTCAATGTTTCCCCCTCACATGCCTGACATTTACACAATCCTCACTGATACAACGTTTGTACCACGAAGGAGTGCTTGATGCCAGGCACTCGCAGGTCATACCAAGCTGCAGACCCTCCGCCTCTGTGAAAATCCACTGGGCGAAGCAGGCCATGCTCCACGTGTTTCAAAAACCTATCAGAGAATGGCATAGGCATAGTCTTTGATTTGAGAATTATATAATACAAAATTCCCAAGTTTTAATGCAATGATATTGCCAATTTCAAATTCAATATACTGCATTTCTCCTGGGTCGGGGACCACCTGCCACGGCTTAGTCTTCACACCTGCGACGTTGACCAAGCGTGGCGACCTGACAGGTTTGCGACACATCCTGCGGCTCCTCACTGAGATGGGGGATGCGCTCTCAGGTGATGGGACCTGGGACCTGGACTGTGAGGACAAGGACAGGTTCATTCTGGCTAGTGGTTTCAAACATGTTTTATACAGTTTTATATTGTTTTTTTTTGTCTAACCTCTTTGGCATAATCATCCAAGTTGACGAATATCTTTGGGATGGGCTGAAACCTCCAACCAGTCATCTATTTTCAGATGTCCGGAAGGTTCGCATCGTTTTGACAAAGATATGGGAACATCCATCGAGCGGTGAAATTTCAACATTGACCCTGTAAGACCACTTCATATTATTGACTTACCATTGACTTGCCCTCAAGATGATAGAACTTCTATTTAAATTCAATATACCGCACGCCCACACGGCCTTGTGACAGGTATCGATCTGTTTGGACATCGGGAAGCTGACATCAGATGTCCTCCTGTGGCCCGGTGTTTCAAGTGAACTGATGGAAGCGATGGCATGGTGGTGCTGAATGCTCCACAGATTCCTCTGATGTTTGGACCCAGGTGAAGTACCGTCATGCTCATCCTGCTGGAAATTACAAGCGGGCTCCTCACTGACTTTATAAGCTGGTTCTACCACCGGCTTTTGTTACAGCTGATGAAGGTGCTGATCCAAACTCCAAACTGAATATAGAGCTTGGCTGGTCAAGTCCTTCACGAATCCACAACCGTGCTGGGTATCTCCATCCACTTCCACAGTGCTTGTCGAGGCTTGACATGAGCCTAGTAGCAGATCGAGCCATCCTTCGCACCTTGCTGCGTCATGCCAGGGACCCCCAGTCGTTGTGGCTGCCTGGTGCCCATGATACGCTTGCTGTGACCAGATAGCAATGGAACTCACCCATATAGAATAGTAGATGAGTTATTCCAGGATATTCAAGGAGCATAATGAGCATAGCTTCTTTTTGTCAACTTGAAATGTTCGCTCATGTTCTTCTACTGGAGGGGAGTGGGCAATGTCGGAAGAGCTTTTGTTGCAGCACGGTCTTTGGCGCAGGTGGGTTCCAAGTACTCTGACGCGCCCCAACGCAGGGATGCCCAACAAGTTTTTTTTTGGTGCATCGCTCTCATGCAAACTTTGGTGCATGGCTTTGATGCTCAGTGATGCGCAGTTGGGTGAAATTCATGGATTTGCAGAGTTTGCACCTTAGGCCACCTACGGCCGCAGGCTCAGTGCTGTTGGTTTCTGCGTTGATGCTGAGCCACACCACTTTAAGCATCAGGGCAGATACCTCCATCCCGAAGGGAGTTTGGGCCAGACAAATGATGATTGATGGCATGCCCCCGAAGCTCAAGCTGAAGGATGTTGCGTTTGACAATGCGCACCTTGCTTCTGGGTGTGCTGCCAGCAACTCAGGTTTGATCCTAAGGGCGCCAGGCGCAACATGACCCGCCATGGCAGGGATCAGTGAAAGATTTTCAGCAACAGATGTTGGCATTTGTGTCACGCAAGCTGGACCACCATCCTGATCATCCTGAAATCGATAAATAGAAACTTTTGCCTTCAATGAAGGGGGATCCAATCATTCCGATCGATTTTTGCATACCCAGGATGATCAGGATGAGACATGAGACCTTGCTCCACAGATCTCTGCAGGCCCACGGAGCGAGATCCCCGAGGATTTTGGCTGGTGCCATGCTTTGGGACTTGCAACGTGCGTATTCCCAGCCGATCCGCTGGCAGCGTACTTGGACAAAGCTAGTAAGGTTAGCAGTTGACTCAATCTTTGAAGCTAGAGAGTTCAGATAAAAAGTCAAATATCAAATATCCATCATAGCTCCTTTTTTTAATGGCATCTAAGGTAGTGTTTTTTTGAAGCTTTCGATTTCTGGTTTGTTCCTTTACCATCCTTTACCCATGAACGCTGGCTGAGCTGAGGTGATGTACATGCCACCATTGTCAGAGGCCAGCCATCGTCGTGCCAAAGAGATCCTTGACAGATTCAGCGGGGCCGCAGAGGTCATGCCAGGGTCCATTTTAGAGGCGCTCGAAGGGAATTGCAATATGATGAATCCTATGAATCTGTATGAATGGCTATGAATCTCTATGGTGATAAAGCTCAATGAATGGCTACTAGTCTAACAACTGGGGAATCCAAAACAGTCATAGAACACGTCAGTCTCGATGCCATCACCATTGGACCACAATTTGGATCAGAGAACCCCACCAGGATGTGATCAAAGTCCGCCACCGAGGGCCGAAGCGGAACAGTTGAGGGAGGCGGAGACCTCCGAGGGGGGCCCACGCAAGTCATTGCAGGCTGGGTGTGGGAAGCAGTGGGATCCACAGGTCAAAAAGCTTCGCTTCGGAACTGGGGTACTCTGCAGTCCCGGTGTCAAGATTTCAGCAACAAACTTCTTATCTATCATGTTCTTCCCAGTGGCACTCTGACACCTTTATAAATTCATATTTGTTTGCACTACACGCAGAGGGCATTGGTTAAAGCCATGAAGCGTCATAATCTTTGCCGTGGAGATTGGGCATGTGGGGGTCCAACAGGCACGTGGCAGCTTCGCTGGATCCAACCGACGTTTGGGTTCCTTTGATTCAGGCGTGTCTCATCGGTGAGTAGAGTAGAGATTGCTTGGTTTTTAGGATATGGTATTGTATTTACAACACCCAGCAAGCTTGAGGGTCTGTACCCACATGTATCACGCCATTCTTGGCTCAACTTTGGACTCGGAGTGTTTCGCACATTTAGATACATTTAGCACAGGTGAACCATGGCCGCTCTGAGAGCTGTCAGCTGTTTCTAGCTGTGCAATACTTGGTCTATCATCCTGACGGCTTCAGGCGACGATGTTTACGTTTAGAAGCTCAGTGATTCATGTGCGTTCACTCATTAACTCATATTCGTCAAGCTCAGAGCTAGGTATTGCTTGTGTGGATTTTTTTTCTTGGGCAGCCGCTTCGCAATGCCTGAATAAATCCAGACATTTTTCGGAGATGTCTATCTTTCTTGATCCGCGAAATCAAGTCAGCCAAGGCTCCAAGGAAATCACGGGTCCGAGCCTGGCACCTGGAACCGGAAGTCAGATGAACTCGGGTCATCTCCGGTCCAGGGTTTGGCGGTTTTTGGTGGAGAGGGAGGAAGATCTAGCAAAAACCACCATAATATGTTTGCGATAAGAATCAATGTAGAATCACGTTAAAATCATAATAGAATCACAAGAATCACAAGAATCAAAGTACTAATAATAACAATAATGATGATAATTTCAATAATACCGGCAATTTCAATAGTAGGAAGAATAATAGTAATAGTAGCAATAATAATGATAGTAATGATCATGATAATAGTAATACTGTAATAATAATAATGGTAATAATATAGTAATAATAATAATAATAGTAATAATAGTAATAACAATAATAATAATAGTCGTAACAATACTAATAACAATATTAATAATAATAGTAATAATAGTAATAATCAAAATAATAATAGCAGAAGTACTGTTCATGATAATAGTAATATTGTAATAATAGTGATGATGATAATAACAATAACAATCATCATCATCATCATCATCATCATCATCATCATCATCATCATCATCATCATCATGTTTTTAACATAGTATGTACCTTATTGTATGTCAATGATATCGACTCAAGTATGCAACAAAGCCAAGTAAACAAGTAAATATGAGATGGTAATAGCAATGAGAATGACATATAATGACACGCATCATGTCAATGATATAGCCCTGCTGCAAACAACACCACAAAGTAAAGAAATACATCTCACGAATGTATTGATCCCATATCCACGTCGTTCAACATCTTGACCTGGTGATTTGATGCCTCAGGTGTCGCCAATGTCCTATGGCACCGGTCATCATGGCAGCTTAAGTATGTCGTTTGAAGGACGAACCAGGGGATTCGAAACCGATTCGAAAAGTAGCGTTTGAATTCTAACCAGCTGTGACAATGTCGTTCTGTGGTCCGGCTTTATCCTTTGCTTTGACTTTCAGACGTTGAAGACGACCATTGGAAACAGCGGCTTGTCACCCTGACTTCTGTATATAATTACATATGCGTGTGCCCTGCCCTCAGGACTGCTGCCAATGACGAAGGAAAAAACACAGGTTGAGGATAGCCTGTTTGCTTGTCCTGGATGGCTGGGCTGCGAGGCTGATTTGCACATGAGGTGTAGAAAGGGGAACATGGTAGCATTGCTTTGCCAAGAGTCTGCGAGTGAAGCTATTTCGATAAGCAGTATCGCGCCTTGTTGCAGTACGCTGAAGAGAGGAACTGGTGAACATGTTCCCACCCTTTGAACCAACTTCAGTGTGGAGTGGGCGTTGATAGTTTTCGCGCTGTTTTTTGCGCCAGGAGAAGCCTCAAATCCAACCTGGTTTACCAGGCATATGGGGGTTCTTCCGTTTCATGGCAAGTTGGATTCTTGAAATCGGCCCAAACTGACCGGCAAAACCTTATTGGCATCTCAATCATCTCTTCTTTCTGAGCCACTTTTTTCGTAGCTTCGGAACCTTGGCAGGCACACCTGAAGGCGATTGGATCGAGGTGCATGAGCTGCTACAGGAGAGCTTCCGCAAGGTGTTGTCCTCATCCTCACCCTGATGATCCCAATCCTGATGACATATTTGCTATAAGACATATAGCCATTACTGTTCCTTTTTACCATTGCCAGCACTTATCACTAATGCTATATTAAGTAATATTATTGTTGATGATGTTGTTGTTGATGATGATGATGGTCACCGCGCCATAGGACTGCCGAGTCAAGGTGCCACCTGCGCAGGGGCTGCCCTGGGATCTGAGTCACTATGGCTTGGTCGTTGAGGTATGTTGATATGTTTGATATGCGTATGTCTTTGCAAAGTATGTTTATGTGATTTATGTGTATGATGTATTGTATTGGTATTTGCATATGTTTGCGGCCAGAATATGAATATAGGCATGCCTTGAGTTGTTCAAAAGAGGTGGCGCATGAACGCTTGGTCCTGGGACTCATGGTTGGGACCTGCGAGTAGTGACACACGCCAGGTCAATTCCGCCAGATTCCAGCTCATCAAGCAAGCCTTCCTTACGAGCGTCACAGATGAGGAGATGATCTGCGATGATGATGATGGAAAACAAAAGTGCAGGGAAGCAAGTGCACCCTCCCTATTCTTGGAGGGGCCGAGATTGAAGGACCCAAGAACCCCACAGGGTCCATTTGGTGTGAGATGGTTCCATGCTGCTAGTTGGAGAGGAGCGCTTCCGCTTCGCTCGCGCGTTGGCCAAAGAGCTCTGGTGCAATGAGGTGCAAGTGTGGAATTTGGTGGAGAGTCGGGTAGAACAGGCCTCAGCTGAGACAAATGATGTGGGTCAGGCTTGTCAGGGCAGGGCCGCCAGGTGCAGGTTTTCAGAACAAGAGTCGACTTTGTTGCAATCCTCTTTGCAGAAATCTATTCTCGATGCGAGAGCGGCTGAACCTTCGGGCTGGCATCACTGAAGTCTCAGTAGATTCAACCTCCACTGAGGAACTGGCTACCGAGCTGGTGTGCCTCCTGTTTCCGTGTATCAGAAGCCGGGCGCCGCAGTCTCCGGAATCGCCTGGGGACCAGGACGACCAGGATTGATGCTGCATTCTTGAGTTCCTGCCGTTCACTGCGAGTACTTGTCTGATAGTCGGCATTTGTGTGGTCTAAAGTCTAAATCTAAATGGGTCGAGAGAGAGAGAGAGAGAGAGAGAGAGAGGGAGAGAAGGGTACCTCTTTGGGTATGCTTTCAATAAATGGGAAACTGTGTTGACGCGCAAGTGGGGATACTGGCAAGGTCGGAAGCATCAGCTTGCCTTGCTCCAGCAATTGGAACCTGCAAAAGGAAAAAAGGCCTGTTGGCCTGCTAGACACTGATTGGATTGTAATTGAGCTTCGTGCTGCAACCAGCAACTAGCTATTGAAGCTGCTCAAGAATGCAGAGCTCGGTGGCTACCCATCATTCACCAATGTCTCTGGTCTATTTCTGCTGCATGACGTGCCTTGCAAGTGTGACATTGGTCTCGAGAAACCGTCAGTGGTGGACACAACCATGTATATACATGTCATCCGTCCACCCGATCATGTCCCAGTTTCGCAAGGTGGGGGACTTGCTTCGCGGCCTACTGTGGTTCCAAGATGCCAACCCAACTGGTAGAGCCTCGACAGCAGTGGCTGGAGCTTGTTTGAGACCTGCTATTGAAGTCCTGAAACTCACTATTTTTCTCTCCGCCTGGGACAATGAGGGAACCAATTTCGGACTATACAGGACTTTAGTACTCTGAAACTTTGTGTCAACCGTCCACCGACCTGCGCTGGGAGGTTACAACTTGGATTTGTCAGCGCCACCAGACTATGCCCTGGCAGCTTCTCGGTGAAAAAACCTCGGGTGGAAAACTAGGCTTCCCAGGATGGCGCTTGATGGACAATTTCAGATCATTTTCGTTGTCTCTTTAGTTGCAGATTAGGTTTGCTTTGATCCTCTGGAATTTCATTTTCAAATGGCAACTGCTTCGTTTTGAACACTGCCAGAGCACTGTCAGAGACCTTTGCCACATGATGCCACATGGTGTGCCGCCTGGCCAATGTTTCCCCCAAGGAAGCCTGCTTGCTGGTCAATGCATGGGAATCAGAATCCGCGCGCTGTGTTTGCAACTCAGACAGATCTGCGTGCAAACAATTCTCATCAATTCTCATTCTGCATGGCCTGAACCTGCTCTGATTCAAACCGGTTGAGATGATGTGAAGACATTGAGGCTGGCAGACCTGATCTATCTCAATCAGGAACGGTGTCGTGGGAGAACCTTGCGTTCTCCAGGATATCAATCATTGAGGTTCAGTGGTTTTTGTTCCCACAAATTTCTCAAAACAGGGCAGTTTCTGCCACACCGTTTTTTGGTTGTTTTGGTGGCTGTTTGACATTGCAGCAGGGCTTCTTGCCATCACTTCGCAAAAAATGGTGGGTCTTCGAATTGAGACCACACGATAGGAAGTCGATTTTGGTCAAACTGTCAGCTTGATAGGGCCCAAAATATTGTAGGATGTGATAGGAGGATTGATGCAGGCGACTGGCGCCACCCGAAAAACAGAACACTCCATTTATCTCCATTTGTCCATTCTATCTTTTCTTTTAACCTATATTGTCCACAATTTTGAAGTACTTTGCGCATTGCACGACGATACCTACAGCCAATACACCGGGGCTTTGTGCAGGCAATGGGGAGATGATTCGCAACGAGGTCAGCTTGAGATCTTGGCGAGGGGGCAGGCTTTTAAATGACTGGGGCAATCACACCTTTTCCTTTGCTCCTTTTTGATCCTTTTCAATCAAGAACTCATACGGTTGATGTTGTGTAATCATTTGAGCATCCAGTGCTTTGATTTGGCATGATTTGTCTCTTGATCCCGCAGGCATACAACGATACGCCCTTCGTCTACTCGAAGGACGTCCCTGTTGTGATTGCACACATGGCGCTACACTTCCGTTGAAAGTGGGCAGGACTGGCGTCTTCCCAGTCGAGGCTGGTTGCGTTTCGACTACTCTTCCACGCGCCGGCCTCCACCGGACGCAACCAGCACCACAGAGGTCTCTGATGCTTGGCTGCTTTGAGCTGGGAGCCGTGGTCATCTACGGAATTTAGTCCAACCACTCCAGACGCTTGCTAACCTCTCATGGTGCTGGCCTGGCTATATAGAAAGATCCTGAAAGTGTCATGGCATGTGGCCATGACTTTCCTTGGTGGGTTCGACTTTCCCGCCCTTTCTTACGTCCTACATAGGCCAATATGAAACTGCCATGAAGGCGTTGGAATTGTATGAATACAACTCCCGGTGATTCAAGTTTTGGAAAGTCGCTTGTAGTCACCGCCGCCATTTCAGGAAATCACCCGGCTGTTGAGAAACAAGGACCTGTGCAAAAGATGGGTCTTGCTCAGTCTCGCAGCCAGATTTTTTCTCAGTCGTGCCCAGCCACTACTTTCCAAATTTACTACCGGCAGTTTGCCAAGAAATTGACTGGGCTCTGTTTGGGGGCTCTGTTCTATGTAGGTGCCTTATGGTGCCTCCATTTTCCACGCAGAACAGGAGTTGAGCAGCCGGTCCAGACTGGAAGCCTTGCGTGCCGCCAGTGTTGGGGGAACTCAGCTGAGTAGCTGTTTTTTTCCCTTTCAGATTGGGGAGATAGAAGGAATGATCTTTGGGGATCTTGGGCGATGGGATTTCCCCTGGCAATATAGCTGGCAAGCTGAAATTCAAGTGGCATGAAATTTAAGTGGCCAAGGTGCACATTTTCATTTCGAGCAATCAGTGCAGGGCGTTGGTTCAGTGTGATGCCCAGCATACGATTGGCGCTGTGCATCCATGAGCACGGCAGGGCATAGATTTCCGCCAGACTGGAGCTATCGGGGCAGTGATAAACTCATTCTGTAGATTCGTGCGGTGAAATTCAGGATGTGTTTCGAGTCATCCCCCACTCTGACACATTTTTTTGTCAACTGCCAGCTCTTGCAGACTGCCCACATTGTAGATATTGTAGTTTGTGCAAGCATGTGTTCAATCAATTGGAGAGGGTAAAAGCCCCATCAACCATGTGTTATATGCGTTGTTGCTGGTGTCCCTGCGATTCTTTCTGTTGCTTTTCGCTGAGGTGTTTCCCAGCTGCAGTCGAGTGCTCGCGGACGTCCCAGAGCATGGTACATTACGCGCACACATGCACACACTTTCACTGCCACCCCTGGATGATTAGCAGCTGATCACGGGCACCATCAGCACATATCAGCACCATCCAGACCATCCACCTGCCCAAGGTCTCCGGAAGCCATCAACAGTGGTCTTGACGAGTCCCCTGATCGGCAAGAGGCGCTGTGCATCCTCCACACCCGGGTAGTGGACCGGGAGAGCGCCTCGGCTTATTGATGGTGGGGAGGGTTGGCCACGATGCTTCAATATGTTCATGTTTCTTTGACAGCTTCTTCATGCTTCAGACAGATTGATCAAACATGGGTAGAACATGGTACAAACCTGGGACGGCTTGATGAGGAATGCTTGGGCCGGAGGTCTTGTATTCGCCGTGCTTGGCTCAGCTTGGTACAGTGTATCTTCTTGTGAATGATGTTGAAAAAATGTTGAAACCAATTCCTGACCGAAAAGACTTCTACGACTCAGCAAGTGCATTTTTCATAGCGCCAAGAGGTAGAACCACATCAACACACCACGTTCTTCTTCTCCCTTGTACTATCTCCCAAATATACCCTACTACATCCCTATTCATTATTCAGTATATCCCCTGGATGCCTGGTCGGTGAGCTTGCACACCCAAAAAAAACTGCAGGGTGGTGGTGTCTCAGATCGGCATGACCAACTCCGGTGGTGCCGTGCGAGTGCGTGGAGGGATGTTCAAGACCGGGGACTTGGAGATGAAGACTGCAGAGGTGTCACTGGCCTCAAGGGATGATGGAAAGGTTTTAGGGTGTGACATCCAAATTTCAATTTTGCACTGATTTGAGTTCCTGTAGTCATAATATGACATAATATGTCATATGTCAAAATATGTCATAATATGTCCTTTAGGGAAGTTGTCATAATCTTCAACTGGCACATCACCGGGGCGTCGAGCAGATTGGGGACTTGATTGACAAGAGGGGTGGGATGATGGTAACTACATGTATATTTATAACATTTTACAACTACAATGTGTCAATCCTATTGGAACGCCCTGAAAGACCTTCAGTGGCTCAGCTTTCTCGCATCTTAGGCAACTCCCTCCCGTGGCTCAGGGCTCAGATGGTATGTCTCATGTTCCCCGAAACAATACCACCCGGCAATATCGATCCACAGATTTGGCTGTTTTCAAGTGAAGCCAAATGGGTGACAGAGGTTTTGCCATTGATTTTGATACAGGTCGTGTGCTGCAGAAGTCGACTATAGGTGATTGGTGCCTTGTGCACGCTTGCGAGGCCTCTGCTTTGGATGGTGGGTCTGGCACCCGAAATCGTGGGCATTGGACACTCCTACCACTCCTACCATCAAATTCCCAGCACGACAAAGCAAGTGCCCTTGAGGCACAGCCAAAATTCTGCTGAGCGAGGGCCTCGGTAGCAGAATACCCCAGGGTCCCCCCTTGAAATGGCCCCAGAGCTAATGCATCTCGGAATCAAGTGATGCTCACTTGCTCAGGCTTTGGGAATTAGCTTGTATTAGCTGACGTTGGCCGAAGGGGAAATCCGTTTCAATTGCGTTTCTGTGTTCCTTTTCCCACTCAGCGGTTGATTTCTTCTATAGGTTCTTTCAATTTCTTTCATGCAGGGGATGAGAACTCAGATGGGCCATAATGTAATGAACTATATTGTAGCGGCGTCCAATTCAGGTTTTCCACTGATATCGTATTGTCGATGGATTCTTCTCTGGAGCTGGCCAATCAGCCGAACCAAACCGGAAAGTTGGGGATTGGCCTTTCAGGGAGCGGAGGGATCAAAACTTCAAGCTGGCGCACGATCCGCCGGGCAACCCGATCAGCTCAAGGTTGGTAGGGTCAACGCTTGCCCAAACAGGAGGGCCAGATTAAAAAAAAAACTTGCAGATGCACAATCTTGCAGAATCTGGCATACATATGGTCAATCAATCATGATCCTATTTTTAGTTGTTGTTTTGTTTTTCCCCATTCCGTCATCATACTCCTTTCTACCCAGGGTCATTTAAGGACAGGCTATCGCTGGGTCAGTGTCCACGATGCTTGATACCATGACCCAGGAATTCCGCCTACTTCAACTTCCTGATTGTCTTCAAGGCCAATCTTCGGCCAGAATCATGTAGGGCAATGTAGGGCCTCAAGGGCCCACAGCACAGTGCAGATCGGCACCCCTTGCCCCAGGAGCAGGATGTCTTGGTCCTATATCGCCGGACTGGCCCCAAGGTGGTCGGGACAGGAGGCATTTGAGTCCCGTCAAGATCACCCCTCACAGAGTTTGTCAAGAACCTGGCCCTATCTGGCCCTTACAGAGACTCCAAATGCTGATCCATCATCAATCTGAGGTTAGGTGTCCTGCATTTGTTGAACCCCTACAAGCCGGAGGTTCTGCGAATGTCTGGTCCTTTTTTGCTGCGCCTTTGGTCCAAGCAGCAACCAAGTGATGCGTTGCATGATGCTTAGGATCTGCGGTTCGTGTAGCCGCGCCCTATTCAAATAAGAGTATAATTGGGATAAGCCATAGCAATTCATGATAAAGCATGGGAATTCCATTTCTTGGCTTCAGAGATCCTGCTGGCATCATCAGGCCTGTGAATCTGGACATCTCCGAGCAGCACCGTGTGGTGGACTTTTTGGTCCAGCTGGCGACACTGGAAACGGGCAGTTTGCTTCACAGTACTTGGAGCTATCTAGATGGGCCTGGCTTTGTTGAGCAGCAGATCTTGGAGATCATGGCAATTCTCGTAGTAAACCACCTCGTTTTATCCCACTTTGGGGCGCGAAATTTTGAATTCTACGTATACTGAGTTGGATAGCGCCTCACCCATCTGCTAGCTGAAATCTGTGGGAGTAGAAGGCCAAAGTTCTCAAAAACCCGTAGAGGCCCAACTCGTTTCCCCCTGACATCCCCTGACTGAAACAGAAAGCAGCATATTCTTTCGCCTAGAAATCCAACCGACCCATATCAGACTCTAGTTACTGCCTGATTCTCCTCATCCCAAATAATTCTTCAAAGCGAGCCTGGAGATCAGGTCGGGTGCTTTGCTGGCTTGATGGCACTCAGGTCTCGCAGGGATGATGTTTCTGCGGGCAGTCCCAAACTTGATAACATACAGGTCTCTGCACGTGAACGTTGTGCCAAGATTGAGTGCGCACACACACACACACATACAGAGGGCAGACACATGTATGTATGTGCAAAGGTAAGCACTCTGCTAGAAAAGCCAGAGGCTTCACTGCCGTTACCCCCGAGTTTGTTACAAACTGAACCCATCTCAGACCTTTGAAAAGGAGGGCAAGGGTACTGAAGCATCCGCTCCTGTACACTTACCAGCTGCAGCTGCAGGTGTGTGTTCCAGCCTCCTGGGGTGACAAAGGAGTACCTCGCACCAATGCCCTGCTGACAGTTTGGGTGCCCATCAACAAAACCAGTGGGTACTGTACCGTCGCACTGGCAAAATGGCACTAGCAGAACGGATCTCTGAGTTTGCTCAGACGTGTCACGGGAAAATACCGTTGAGATGCACAGCTAAGATGCCATGTTTTGGCTTCAGGGGCAGTGGTTGGCTCAGGTCTCCTACGAGGGGCATAATAGCTCCTTCGCCTCGCGGCAGGTGCCCTGTTTCAGCCGTTTTTATCCCGGACGAGGCTTAATATATTAGCAGTGGGCAGTTGCCATCACGGTCAAATCTGATTCCAAAAGTCAGCCACATCTCCATGAGGGGGACCACATGGGACCACCATCAGCTGCTTTCTAGGCCTTGGCAGATCAATTCTGCATTGGATTTTGGTCCAACCTGCAGAAGGCGTAGACGCCACTTGCTTTGTACAGCTGAAGGTGTGCGGTGTGGCAAGCTTCCAGTGCTTGCTGAAGTCTTTTAGGCAACTGGGTGAGCACAATCGAGTTCGAATAGCACTTGCAGGGAGATGGGCGTTTGTTTAGCAGTTGCTTTTCGAAAAGATGGATTCAGCTGGATTGCTGTCCTTGCAGTCCTTGCCCAGTTGGTGACAACTAGCAATGCCTGATGGATCCTTAAGAGGCCCAGTCAGGTGGCAACTGCTAAAATGGCAGGGCCAGCAGTGGAGAAGAAAAGCAAAAGTGAAAGGTTTCATGGCGCACGGTCTGAAGCGTGGAGGTCGAGATGGAATCACTCAGCTATGTTGGGTACAGGAGTGAGTGCGCCACGCCACAGTACGATGTGTGCGCTTTCCCTCTAGTAGGTGGAAGCGCTGAGATCTCGCCCCTTTCCCCCTGTCCCTGCACCTCTCTGTCTCTGTCTCCGTCTCTGTCTCTCTCTCTCTCTCTCTCTTGCTCTCCCTCTCCATCTCTTTAGCACATCTACTGGAATAGAAACA
Source organism: Symbiodinium sp. clade C Y103 (assembly GCA_003297045.1). Lineage (NCBI taxonomy): Eukaryota > Dinophyceae > Suessiales > Symbiodiniaceae > Cladocopium > Cladocopium sp. clade C. The sequence continues at coordinate 170,922 of BGPT01000864.1, read as the reverse complement.
CAGCAGTCCACGATCATTCTCGGTTCTCAAGTTCCTGTCCTCAGATGGGGCAGCTGTACTCCGCGGACCTTGGCCCAGACCGGCAGTGGGCAGCGGGATTGCCTACAAAGAGAGGCCCCAATGCCGCCTTGAGAGGCCTGGGTCCGGGTCCAGCTTGACTTTTTGAATGTGAAGTTTTTCTTGAGATTGCTGAATTGCTCACGTGATTGTTTTCATCATTTTTCTACTTCACCCAGGATAGACATATTGTAGTTAGGCCAAGTTTAAATTTGCTGTTGAGACCAGAAAGTCCAGACGCCTTTCAGTATTCAGCCAAGATGCTGCCATTTAGAGAATGTGCGTTTCTTGCCTGTTTCGAATTGCCTCTTCTTCTTCTTCTCCATAAATGTGGGCACCAAACGGCATCGTATCGAACTGCTTTGGATGAATCAGAAGCAGAATCGATACAGGCTGGCTTTGGCCGCCAGCCTTGGCGCCCATGTCAATTCCTGATGCTCTCTCACAGAGCCTGTGCCCAAGGGGTTCCAAAAAGCCTGCTTCTCACAGACAGCATTCTTTTTTTCGCATGCCCTCGAAACTGATCTGTTATTATTTGGTAGAGGGGGAATGAAATTAATTAAGGAAGTGAACTGGGCAGAGACCTAGGACCTAGGTATCTTTCAATGACTCAGAATCTAAGGCTCCTTATTGGACGGAGAGTGTTCGCATTGTGCCTTTACAGGAACAGAGGCAAGGAGCGGGTGCATATTGATCAGGGATTCAGATGGATTGTGCAAAGAAGTCATCACCACAAGCAGCATGCGTCGAGTGGTCAGTCCTTGGTGTCCCCCACTATCGTGATCTATCGTGGCCCCTTTGGCCTTTTCCAGGTTCATGCCAGCCGTGATACCACCGCGCCACCGTCAGGCAGGGTCTGTCCAAGGAGGATGTGGGGATAGCAAAAAGAGAGAGCAAAGTCATGGATCCGTCTCCCGGGACACCCAGGACATGTGTCTTGAAGGTGCCAAGATAGTCCTACGGTCGTGCAGAAGCTGCTCCTCAACATCCTTTGCCCGCTGTGGCTCACAGCTTTTGCTTGTCACTATGGATCCCTAAAGCTATCCAAATCAAAATTTATGATTCATGCAAGTTGTTCATGATGCCTAATACCGGAACTAGCAAGCTATGTATAAAAAAAACCGGCCAGGATTCAAGCAGATTAAGCATGTTCCAGTAGTCTGTGCCAGATGCTGCCTACCATAGTCCACACTCCTTGCTTCATTTTTGTTTCCACAGGGTTGATCTGATCGGCCGCTGCGCCACAAATCCTGGATGCTTCCCACACCCTCGGAGACACGGCGATCGTGCCTGATCTTGTCTCGTAAAACTTTGGACTTTGAGGAGACCTAGTCAAGCTGTGTAATTGGTGCCCCGAACAGGCTGGAGTAGCCTGGGAACCAAAATCGGACCCCTCTCACTTCCTCAAAGAGTTGATAAAACAATATTAAACGATACATATATAAACATAAAGATTAACAGTTGATACCAGCTGGGGCATCGGCAGTTGCTTCGAGTTGCTTTCTTCCAAGGTGCAGCTCATCCAGCGATGAGGGTCCTGAAGGCCAAATGAAACGACTGGCCAAAGCATGGGATCCCATAGCCAAAGCCAGGTCATCGTTGATGTGAATACAAGGTTTGTTTCTCCCTGATCCGTACTATCAGGGTGGTTTGAACACATCGCAAAAATCAACAGGGTCACTGAGAAATTTGAAAGCCATGTTGGGGTAATGTAATGGTGTGTAACGAGGTAGATCTGAATTTGCAGAAGGATTCTTTTCCATCAGCACTATTCACCAACTGCTGCGTGGTTTGGACATCCTGCAGTTTGATGGCCATCAGCATTGCAGGCCTTGCAAAGTCTCAGAAGACCTTGGCCAATGCGTGCGGCCGCCAGTGGGAGAAATTTCATATCTCTGCGGGCTGCAGATCACCATGCCATCCCCTCACAGGAACTAAAAGTTTCGAGGGTTGATTTGGCTGTTGGGCTTGCGTTTTTTTTGTTTCAGGTCAACATGTCTCTTGCAGAAGCTTGGCAGCAGTTGTGCAACCAGACTTGTGAAGAGAACGTGCTGGTGTACAAAGCCGTTGGACATTTTGCAATCTTAGTCCAAATATTCATTGTGAAATCCATGCTCTTCGACAACATTCCAGGTTTGACAGCTGTCATGAAGAGTTTCTGTGGATCACTTGGATCCTGAGGCTTGCACGTTTTGTGCGACACCTCGATGAGTCTGACGAGGTGATTTTGTGATTTGGGAACCCATGGTTGCCATGGCTGTAGCATTCCAAGATACCCCGATTTGAACATGTTGAAATCACTTGACATCAATCTCTTGCAGTGCTGTGCGTGCGCAAAAGATCGTTGAGCAGTCTGCAGTCATTCCTCGGGGTGTTTATGCATGGATACGCACTCAGATTTAACGGGGCGGTGTGTAAAGACGCGCAAAAAAGGACACGGTCACTGGGAAGTTTGGGCCGAAGGAAGTCGCAGATGAAGACGGTGGCGTCGCACATGACACAATATCCAGCTTGAAGACCGGGGGTCGTGTACTCAGCGCTGGATGCAGTTGGAGCTGTCCTTAGCACAAAACCCACAGTAGGTTCGCACTTTCGAAACCTGACTGTGGCCATACCTCTGTCGCAGAAGAGAGGCTGTATCTACATCTTATCCTATCCCCAAGCAGGATTTCTGCTTTGTTTTTTCGGGAAGTCTCACATCATTTGCTGGGTGGCTTTAAAAATTCCACCCCACTATGTATGCTGATCCCAATTAACTACATAGCAAAAAGGCACACGGACACACACGCACAGACACCCAGACAATGCATACATATATAATCATGTGATATATGCACACACACACATATGATAATATATATTTATATATAATTATATATATATATAATTATATATATATATATATATGCATGCATATACACATTCACATAATGATGTATTTTGGGCCTGGGTGGCTCAACCAAGCTCGAGGCCTGGTGAGCTCCAGCGATTCGCTCACTTTGTCCCTTTCACCTGGTGGACAGGCTTCCATGTGGGAGTAGTGAATTTTGGAATAAAGAGACTGCTTTCAGGAAACCATCAGTTGAAAGTTGAAACTATAGAACCAGCCCGTAAGAAGAAGCGTGAGCTGATGATCTGACACTTTGTGGTCTGAAATTTGGCCCGGCAAACCGTGGAAGGATGAAGGTGCAAAGTCGACTCTTTCATCGGTTTCACGTAGAAAAAACATACTTATAACAGCTCAACGACATGGAAAAGAGGCAGCAGCTTTTCTTATCTTTTCTTGCCGCGTTCTAAGCTGGGTGTCAGGCTGTGGGGACTGCAGAAGTGGCTGGAGAAGTTGTTGTGGCTCCTGAAGGAGCGGGCCTTGGATGTACAAGAGTGCAAGCCGAGTTTCAACGTGAGACAGATGTTTGATNTGGCTCCTGAAGGAGCGGGCCTTGGATGTACAAGAGTGCAAGCCGAGTTTCAACGTGAGACAGATGTTTGATTTCTTGATGACTCTTGAAAGTTTGTGATTGGACCATGGCCAGGGAATGCGAATGGATGCAATTGCCAATGTTCAACTGCAAACATTTTCTGGTGCGTGAGAGGTCCAAGAGAAGAACCATCTCCACCCGTGCCAGTCCAAGAAANCCTGAGGCTGCTTGAGAAAGTTCACTTTTTCATGTCCAGTGGCCCTTGCCATTTGTTGCGTTGCATGCTGGCAGCCTCTCTTCACATCTGCTCATATTTATCTAAAATTTAATGATTTCATGGCGGCGTGTGTTTTTAGAAGGAGACTGATTCATGCCACTGCTGAAAAGTATTATCCATGTCATTCCATTTTTGAAGTACTTGAAATTTGGCATAAGTGATGAATCTTGGTTTACTTGGGGAAACCTTACGAATTTCAACGAGCCAAAGAGACAAGAAAGCAGTCAGAGGCCGGTAGAATCATATTTTTGTCATTGGCACAACCAGGGTGCAGAAGTCCAAATATATTGATTAGTAAGGGTTGACAGGCTTTATTTGAGCTTGATTTTGGAAAAAAGTCACACCGTCAAACATGGAAACAGTCTGGACATACGGTGTCGGACATACAGGTCACTCAGCACAGGCGATTATGACCTTTTTTTTCTGGATGTTCTTGACGCATACTAAGCTGGGTGTCAGGCTGTAGGCACTGCAGAAGTGGCTGCAGAAGTGGCTGGAGAAGTTGTTGTGGCTCCTGAAGGAGCGGGCCTTGGATGTACAAGAGTGCAAGCCGAGTTTCAACGTGAGACNTGGCTCCTGAAGGAGCGGGCCTTGGATGTACAAGAGTGCAAGCCGAGTTTCAACGTGAGACAGATGTTTGATTTCTTGATGACTCTTGAAAGTTTGTGAGTGGACCATGGCCAGGGGATGCGAATGGATGCAATTGCCAATGTTCAACTGCAAACATTTTCTGGTGCGTGAGAGGTCCAAGAGAAGAACCATCTCCACC
>BGPT01000864.1:151186-162857 GCA_003297045.1 Symbiodinium sp. clade C Y103 | reverse complement strand
ATGCAATTGCCAATGTTCAACTGCAAACATTTTCTGGTGCGTGAGAGGTCCAAGAGAAGAACCATCTCCACCCGTGCCAGTCCAAGAAAGCCCTGAGGCCTGAGGCTGCTTGAGAAAGTTCACTTTTTCATGTCCAGTGGCCCTTGCCATTTGTTGCNGAACCATCTCCACCCGTGCCAGTCCAAGAAAGCCCTGAGGCCTGAGGCTGCTTGAGAAAGTTCACTTTTTCATGTCCAGTGGCCCTTGCCATTTGTTGCCTTGCATGCTGACTGCCTTTCTTCACATTTTGATATTTGGGCCCTTGCTCTTTATTTCTATGCTTTGTTTATTGTTTCAGAATCCGTGTCTGAGGAAGGAGGCTGATTCATGATCATTCATGCTGCTGCCGAAAGCGTTTTCCACGTCATTCCACGTTGACCTACCCAACTAATCTTAACTACCTGATATTTCCTTTCCACGTGGAGTGAATTTTGACCTACCTGTGGGTTTACAGGTTGCCCTGTATAGTCTATGGTATGTCTATGGTCATGAATGCAAAATGTCGGCGCAATTCAATACCCCAGGCATTTTGGTGCCAAAAGGGTAAGAAGCCAGTGAGACAGCAGTGGAATTTCTTATTGGCACAGGGTTATCAGGGTTGACTGGCTTTGCTTCAGCTTGATTTTGGCAAATTCGGGTTGGACATTTTAGTGGACATACCGTCATACCAGCATGAGCAAATGACATCATTCTCAGAGAAGCTCTGTATGCTAAACTGACAGGCCAAAGGGACAGAAATGGCTGGAGAAGTGGTTGGTTCTTCACCTGGAGGAGCGGCTCGAGTTTCATTTGAATGCGGCATGGTGCCGGCATTGCCGTGACTTCGCCCGATAGGCGTGAAACCAGTGGATCCGCGGATGGCAGCAGCAGAAGTCACGATGCTTCAGGCGCGGCCGAGGAAGTGACTGAAGCTCTTTGGCTTTCCCCATCAAATCCAAAGATCTCTGACACGTGAGCAGAAAAATTCCCAGGAGATTGGGATTGAATGAGTTGAAAAATTCAACTCATTCTAAAATGATATGAGTGTGCCCTGAGAATTGATCATCAACGAATTCAGCCCACTGCTGTTAATTCCCTACCCAAATTGTGGTTATTCCAGGCACCATAGCCACGCAGAGTTGGCAAAAACGGTTCTTGGGTTCACCATCACTTCATGCAACTCCACGGGGGTCCGTTGGGCATGTGGGCAATATTTTTGGAACCCCCAAACCCACAGATTCTGCAGTTTCCAGGATGTCATATGATTTTATGGTCCAATTTCAGGGTTTCTTGATAGCTTTGTTATGTTTGTTAGATTTCTTTGTAGGTGTTTGCTACATGATCCTTGTTTTGATTGTTTCAAGCCGCCTGGCTGCAGATGATGCAACTTCTGCGTGAAGCTCTGGCCTCTCCGCCAGACACTCCACGAAGCCCGAAGGGTGCCGGAGAGCTCAGCGGCTCAGCGGGTTGGCTCAAGGTTCAAAACCTCTGTTCAATGTACTGCACTGTGTTGGTGATTATCACAATCCATGAGCAGAGAATTCCACTCTCAACCAACCAGTATAAGTTAGGATGTTGCTCTATCACGTTTTTTTTGGGGTCTCTTGAGAGTTTGCTTCCAATGGTTTTGGTTCTATATTTTAACGCTATGTTTTTTATATTTTTCCGTTACTTTTTTGTATTTTACCGTTATTTTTTCTATATTTTACCGTTAGTTTTTTTCTATATTTTACCGTTATTTTTTTTCTATATTTTACCGTTATTTTTTCTATATTTTTACGTCATTTTTTCTATATTTTAACGTTGTTTTTCTATATTTTACCGTTATTTTTTTCTATATTTTACCGTTATTTTTTCTATATTTTACCGTTATTTTTTCTATATTTTACCGTTATTTTTTCTATATTTTACCGTTATTTTTTCTATATTTCAACGCGTTTTTTTTTTAATATGAAAAAAATAAAGTAATATAGCAAAAAAACGAACGGAAAAAAATCTTCCAAAAAAACGGTAAAATATAAAGATAGTGGTAAAATATAGCGTTAAAATATAAAAAAATGCGTGAAAATATTTAAAAAACACGGTAAAATATCCTATTATCTTGCAAAAACCTATATTTTACCGTTATTTTTTTAAAATATGTTAACGCATTTTTTTTAATATTTTAACGCTATATTATTTTAAAAAAATATTTTACCGCTATTTTTTTTGAACTTTTTGCCGTTATTTTTTTTTGGATATTTTAACGTTATTTTTTTCATATTTTAGCATTATTTGTTTTTTTTTTTTTTTTCATATTTTCATGTATTAAAAAAATGACGTTAAAATATGAAAAAAATAACGTTAACATATGACAAAAAATAACGTTAACATATGAAAAAAATAACGTTAAAATATGAAAAAAATAACGTTAAAATATGATATGAAAAAAAAAACGTTAAAATATGAAAAAATGACGTTAAAATATGAAAAAAAATAACGTTAAAATATGAAAAAAAGAACATTAACATATGAAAAAAAAATAACGTTAACATATAAAACAATGACATTCAACTATGAAAAGAATAACGTTAAAATATGAAAAAAAAATAACGTCAAAATATGAAAAAAACACGTTAAAATCTAGATCCCGGCATGTCTAAAGAAAACCTGTTAGAGATACATCCTAAAGTATAAGCGAACTAGAACACACACACACACACCAACACACAAACACATACTTACAGAATCTTACGGACATACGTGCACGCGTGCACAGACACGCGCAGAATATTTTTTTTAGAATATGTAAGTCTTGCACGATTGATTTGTTTAAGTGCTATTGATACGATACCACTACTTACAGATGTATGTTACTTCTCTCTTCATTCATGTATCATGTATCTATCCACCCATCAACATACCTTTATCTGATACTACTAGTATCTATCGCTATCTATATCTATACCCATTGTCCATTATCCATTATCCATTAATCCATTATCTATTATCCTTATCTATGATCTGCGATAAGTATCTATCTATATTGATCTAATCTATAATCTAATCCGATCCGATCCAATCTAATTTCAATCCAAACTAATGTAATCTAATCTAAATCTAATCCAATCTAATCTGATCTAATCCAATCTAATCTATTATCTTTCTATCCTTGTATGCACAGAAGCGTATGTATGTCCTATACGATCCCCGGCTTTGAATGATTTCTGGTTGCGTTGGGAACTCAAAACCTCATTTTTTTGGATATGTTTTTTGTCCCGAGCAGAGACACAGCAACAGTAGCCTCCCGCTGTCCTGTTCCAAGGTTATTGCCCCTTTACCTGCGAGTTAATGACCACTAGACCAACCGTGGAACGGTTTGTTGAAAATGGCACCGATCAATTAAGCCAACAGAGTGCGGCAAGATGCGGCAAGACTGCTAGACGTGGTGAGTTGAGAAAGATGAAATACTTTCCTTCAAATTGTTGCTTGCTCCATGACTCGTGTCCGCTCTCGACTTCGTGCCATCCGTACTCCCTCCCAAAGGGAGGAGAGTCGTAGTTGATCCATTCCTGGCTGCTGGCAGAGACCATGCCCCAAAGGTCTATCAGCTTGGAAGTGGTTTTCTTACCCTACATGCGGTGCGCTGAATGGGACTGTCTAGCAGTGTCAAATTTGGTAGCCCCATGGGGCCGGATCTTTGCCGTTTTCCTGCGCCAGTCAGCCTCCTTCAAGGGGAGTCTTTTAGGTTTTTTTGACCAGCCACAATGATGGCCAGAACTGGCCCCCGAGTGGATCTGAGGGAGGGAAAGCTGAACATCCGTGAGACACGAGCTTTGAGGTAGAGAATTTCTTTCCTGATCAACGCCAAGAATGCTTAGCAAATCTTAGCAAGGTTGCGTTCTTGAACTGGGGGGTTGTTGCGATATGTTTCGATAGATTCTTAGACACCCACAATATATCCATGCAACGTGATGGTCTTGCCAAGGTATGTTGAAGCACGTCTACAGCACATGCATTGGATCCACAACGACCCATCGAGTTTGGCGGGTTAGAAAAAATGGTCGGATGGTGCTGATTATCGAACATTTGACATTGGTACATATTGGTGCCAAGAGTGATGCGAATCATTTTAAGCCATTTGTGATCTACATGGCTTCGGCTGCTTCAATGCAGTATTTCTTTCAATGCCCAGTGTTGCCACGCTACAGCTGGGCCAGGTCGCAGCTCTTGCGTCGACACGCCACGGGCTTGGCATTGGATTTCCGTTCCAATGCTTCAGGATGTTTCCCAAACTGAGGGCTATAATTAGATATTCTATATTGTTGCAAGTGATATATAAACAAGGCATCAATGAATTAATGAATGAATTGGATCGGGTTGGATTGGATGGGAAGGGAATGGATGAATGCACATGCACATATAATGATAATCAATGATCATGAATAGTAGCATAAAGGAATGGACGGACCGGTGGATAGATGATCGAAGGATAGGTCAGTAGATCAACACACATATGATATGTTCATAACATCAGCCAAACTCATCCACTCGACCTTTCATCTACATGGACAACAGCTTGACAACTTTGAGGTTCAGAGAAACTTCTCCACTGAATGCAGAGGCATGACCGGGGAAGATGCTTTCTGAGATTGCATTACTTCCAGGTGCAGGTCGGAAAGGTCCTACCTTGAAAGGCATTGTAGAACTGGACAGCCGGTCTGAAAGATGCCTGCCAATTTTGAGGCGTTTGATTCTTGCTGATTCTCTTGGCAAAGCAATGCTGGCTCCGCAGTTCTGATTGCTCCCATTTAAGCCGTACAATATCTTACAATCACATGGCGCAACACACTCAGAACCCAAAGTAGTTACATGCCATTTGCCCAAACTCTGAACCTCCTGGCACCTGCAGCCGTACGACCTGTCAAATATCGAAACTCGCATGATCAACCCGATATAGCGTGACAGCAAAAACACGGAAGTTTTCCCAGCCGCTCCTATTGTCCTGTCGGCCGAACCCCCTTAGATTCGACTTGATCGAAGTTCAGCAGCTTGGCGAAGAAGTGATGTCACCGGAAGTGAGACGCTGCCCATCACATGGATACATGTGTATATTACATATATATATATATATACACATAATTATATATATATATATACATACATACATATATATATATATATACACATATATATATATATATTACCATTGTATACACATACATATACGTATATATATATATATATATACTGGTAGCATGTCATCGGTTAGGTAGGTTTGGGACAAGCTGCTGACTCTCACGACACATGTTCTAACACGATCGTTTATATATTCCTTTTGTCTGATCATGNGGTAGCATGTCATCGGTTAGGTAGGTTTGGGACAAGCTGCTGACTCTCACGACACATGTTCTAACACGATCGTTTATATATTCCTTTTGTCTGATCATGATGATATATATTTATTTATGAAGATTGATCAGTTGCGTGATTTTGCTCTGATGTGATCACCAAGGACTTGTGGATGTCCGTACGCCATTTTGGCGCGAAGATAAGTGATCACAGTCAGGCCACCGCTCTTTTGATTTNCCAAGGACTTGTGGATGTCCGTACGCCATTTTGGCGCGAAGATAAGTGATCACAGTCAGGCCACCGCTCTTTTGATTTAGGTTTTAGGGCCTGGGCTGTAGATCACTTAAGGATGTCTAATTTTCCCCCATGTGCTCCTACTCCTCTGCAGCGCCAACGTGCCATGGCAGCCGCTCGTGCAAATGAAGCTGTGCAGCCAGATGATAGCGCCAGTGTGACTGGAGGAGGGGGATCCCAAGCATCCTGGAGTTTGATAGTCGAAGAGCAGAAGACGTTCATCCCTGAGCCAGCAGTTCAGCACCCGGCTCCAAAGGCAGCTCCACCAGGATTCCAATACCAAGGAAGCCCGGCTCCAGGGTGGGTAGCTCCAGGACAGAATGCTTCCCTTGGATCTAGTGGAAGCNATTCCAATACCAAGGAAGCCCGGCTCCAGGGTGGGTAGCTCCAGGACAGAATGCTTCCCTTGGATCTAGTGGAAGCAGCAGTGCTCAGGTGCCAGCAGACATGTCCTACCTGTTCCAGGAGCCTGCACCTCCTGCTCAGAGTGCATCAGCCCCTGCCACACAAGCAGCTCGTGACCTACTGGGGAGTGCTCAAAAGCAGGCAGCTCGCCTGGCCAAGCAGAAGGCTCAGGCCAAGAAAAGAGGCCAGCGTGGAGTTCGTTGGGGGCAGATGCCTGGGGCAAATTGGTCAAATTCCCAGAATTTCCAGCTGCCTGGGTTCATCAGGCAATTGGGAGCTGCTCAGGATGAAAGATCAGTGCTTGTCATTGACTCGCGCGACAGCCGGATCCAATCACCGTACCAAGGATGGTTGCTCGACGAGATCTTGCTGAATGCGCAGTCTGGTGTGAATGTACTGGTCGATCGCCAGTTGGTGAGATCCCCCAACACGGGATACCACCTCAACCTGTTCTATGTGCGCACCATGGATGGGTTCAAGTTCATCNGAATGTACTGGTCGATCGCCAGTTGGTGAGATCCCCCAACACGGGATACCACCTCAACCTGTTCTATGTGCGCACCATGGATGGGTTCAAGTTCATCCTCGTTGGATCCATGACGTCCTATGGGACAGTCCCATCAGCTCGATGGGATGCTGAGACTGGAAAGGTCATGGCTCACCCCGCCTTCCAGCCGTTCCGATGGCCGATGATGACAGATGAATCTGCCACTTGGGTCGATGTGAAGGTGAAAGTAGAAGGTGGTCTCCTTCTACACTTGGAGCTTCGTGGATACCGTTCGGATATGGACATGACTGTCCAGATGAACTATGTCAATGACGAGCTCCTGGCAAACCTTCGGGACAGCCTGTTCGTGCCATCGTGCGTGGTCACAGTCTTCCAAGGATGGCGTGTGGTGGCAACCTCGTTCGAGGTAGGCGGTCGTTTGTACGCCTGCAGCGACGGGGGGAAGGTGGTCGCCTTGGNGGTCACAGTCTTCCAAGGATGGCGTGTGGTGGCAACCTCGTTCGAGGTAGGCGGTCGTTTGTACGCCTGCAGCGACGGGGGGAAGGTGGTCGCCTTGGATTTCCCCCTCTGCCACTTTGAAGTGAGGCTCACGGCAACGTCCTCAACAGACTCGATCGGCATGGATGCAGATCGCTTGGAATTTAGATTCCGCTCATCTGGGGACAAGTTGGACGTGGCATGCTCTCAAGTGGTGGTTCCACCAACGTGGCTGGTAGTTTCTCGAGTGTCAGGGCCCACCCTGATCAAGAACGCTCGTTGGTGCCGAGAACATCATGCNATGCTCTCAAGTGGTGGTTCCACCAACGTGGCTGGTAGTTTCTCGAGTGTCAGGGCCCACCCTGATCAAGAACGCTCGTTGGTGCCGAGAACATCATGCAAGGGTGGAAAGTCCTGATCAGACGATGCAATTGTCCCAATTGGCAGGGATCCATGCCCATTGGACAGCATCGATCGAAGCAACGTCCATTGAGGACACGGGGCCCCGTGTGAGTGCAGTGGCGGTCGATTCGCACCCGGCCAACTACCACCTCACATGTGAGTCCCCCTTGTTCAGGGCTCCCAAGTCTTTGGTACCTGCAGACGCCTTGGCTCTTCAGGCGCACAACGTGGCTCTTGAGCAGGAGACCATGGTGTTCCCACCAGTGACAGGTGGACCATCCGTGGTGCCGCGTTCGTCAGTGGATGCCCCATTGCGTGCTCTTGCTGGCCCATCGGCTCCGGCATTAGTGGTGGCGCCCAACATCCAGACGGAGGTGTCGATGACAGAGCCTGGTCAGGCGCCCTCTTCAGGCGCAATGGGTGGATCCNGGCGCCCAACATCCAGACGGAGGTGTCGATGACAGAGCCTGGTCAGGCGCCCTCTTCAGGCGCAATGGGTGGATCCATCCATGTGCAGAGGCGGCCACTCGACGCTCGTCAACGTGAAAGAGTGTCAGTGGCAGCGGTGACTCCTCAAGCCTTCCTTGATCAGGTGTCCACTGCGGTCCCGGGCCTTCCGGTCAGTTTTGGGCCGCCTCCAACAGTGGAGGAAGTGACAGAGACATGATCCTGATCAGGAAGATTGAAATTCACTGAGTTTGCTTAGTGGCGGAATGCTGGCCACAGCACGATCGCTGGCGCCAGTTTGTCAGGAAAGAGACATTTCAGCTGCCTCAGTGTTGCCACCCCAGCCCATAATCTGTTCTTTTGGTTTCCCGTTTGTTCTAACCCTGTAGGTCGGTTTCCCGTTTGTTGTTGGGTCATCTTCTCCTTTTGGGTTTGTTCACTGGGGTAACCACAGGTAACTGGGCTGGGGTTTGGTGGTTCCCCAATTGGGTCAAATTTTGGGATTTCCATCCAGCTGATCTTATTGAGCGGCATCGGTTGTGGGATCTCAGACCGGACATGACGTAAGAGCGACTGCTCCGGTGTTGGGGTAATCCCCAGTGATTGGTCAGTCATCTTTCTCTGTCTGGTCGGACCACTTATTTTTTGAGTTAGGATTTTGAATAAGGATCATATGAAGATCTGTTGAAACGTGATCAACGCTTTTCATTTATATGAGCGGACAGTTGTGTTAGGAGAGGTGGTGACTGCATTTCTCATAGCACACACATGTCATGTTCATGTTTGAGTGCTTGATCAATTTGTGCTTTGGTGTTTCTTTGGACTTCACATGTTCATGTACTGACATGTTGATCTAGGGGCAGGGAATGCTTTCTTGATTTTCACACATGTCATGTTCATGAGTGAGTGTTGTTCAACGTGGCCTCACAGTATGAAGTGATGGCTCAAACATCAGATCGCTGGGCCTCAAAAATTCTCAGCCTTCCAATTTTCTCTGATGCCTTTGCTCAGGCAGTGTNCAGCAATTCTTTTATGCTGGAACAATACTGGAGTCTGGCTAGCTCTATCGAGAAGGCATTTTTCGAATCTGCAGCAAACCAGCTCGGTTTTGGTCAGTGTGACCCAACTTCTTCAGCATTGAGTGCAGAGTCAGCTAGTGCTCGAAGGGCTAATGCAATTAGAGCTCTTTTGCATAAGCCCGCTCAACCGCCCNCAGTGTGACCCAACTTCTTCAGCATTGAGTGCAGAGTCAGCTAGTGCTCGAAGGGCTAATGCAATTAGAGCTCTTTTGCATAAGCCCGCTCAACCGCCCAGGAAAGTGCTCAAGAAAGCGGACTCTGATCCTACGGCAACACCGCTGTTGGATCAGGAGAATGCCGCTCGGTGGAAGTGGGCGTCTAAGCTCGAAGAGCTAGGCAAGCGGGCTGGTCAGCATTCGAAGCTCTTGCAGGACACAGCCAATAGTGATGGCTTGTCAGCAGGGGAGACGGCACGGCTCCGCCAACTGGTGCTGTCTTCTGGAGCTCCTAGGACGATGGCTGCACACATTTCTGCTTGGGACAGGTTCGAGGAATGGGCAAATAGTTCAGGGATCCCTGTTTTTCCTTTGACTTCTGACAAGGTTTTGAAGTATGCTCTTGCACTTGATCAGAGGGAATGTGGCCCAACTGTTTTGCCATCCTTTCGAACTTCGCTGAAATGGGTCACGTCTAAGCTAGCTATTGACTGCCCTGATCTTTCTCACCCTGCCCTTCTTGCTGTTCAGTCTGATATCATACAGAAGCGAGCTACCACACTGAAAGAGGCTCGACCTATTCCGATCATCGCAGTTGGTTGTTTGGAAGAGTTCGTGACCGACATCCAGCAACCGGCTGCTGCCAGGCTCTTCATGTGGTGGTGGCTTTGCATGGTCTTTGCATCGCTGAGGTATGATGATGCAATGCACGTCAAGCCCTCAGAGCTGATCATGCAAGATGAGGGGCTGTTCGGCGTAGCTTGGCAGACCAAAGTGGAGCGCAAGCGCAGAGGCACTAAGTTCGTGGTGCCACGTGTGGGCTTCAAGGACGCCAACTGGCTCGACGTTGGCTGGGATCTCCTGCAGTCAGAAGATCTGGATCGTGATTACTGGATGCGGGATTTGAACACCCAGTCTGACTTCAGGACGGCTCCCGCTCAATACCAGCGATCGATCCAGTGGCTTCGCTTCTTGGGCAAGCTCGCCATTAAGTCCTACTTTATGGGCACTGAGAGCAAGCTCAACGAAGCGGTGGATGGTCTGCTCGGCGTTACCGCTCACTCGGCAAGAGTCACGCTGTTGGATGCTGCTGTGCACGCTCGTCGATCGACGGAGGAGATCGGCTTGCAGGCGAACTGGAAAAACCCTGGCCCCTTGGTGCTCAAATACACCAGGAACCGATCCAGTGTGCCCGCTCAGATGGTACAGCAGCTCGTCAAAGACATGATCGACAACGAGCACCCCTTCGAGACGGAGGATGACACCATCCTAGATTCCGTCGATGAGGCATCGCTCGATGAGGTGCAGTTTTATGTCAAGACGGAGGGTTCTCGTGCTTCCCATGACTATCGCTATCATTGCTCTCGTGAAGGTGATGAANGTGTGCTCGCGCTCGACCTGATGTGGCTTCGAGGTGCTTCACAGTTCAGAGCGGCTCCGTCAAAGCGTGAATCACAGCTGCATTTAGTGTCTCAGCACGTCCGCAGTTGCGATCATTCACATGTTTGCATGCTTGTTTCAATTTGTGCTTTATTTGTCATTTGCAATTTTCAGAGTTTTTGGGCTCCTAGTTCTTTAACATTCTTCCATCATGGTGGATCGCACCGTGTATTCGGAAGACAAGATGCCTGAGCTGCCGCTTCGTCAGATCTTTGGCCGGCAACGTGTCTCAGAGGATCTCNTTCGGAAGACAAGATGCCTGAGCTGCCGCTTCGTCAGATCTTTGGCCGGCAACGTGTCTCAGAGGATCTCTGCAAGCTGGTCGCTGATTCTGGTCTTCGTAGCGTTGAAACTTTTGCCATGCTCGGAGACTCGATCGCCACGGTCAAGCAGACCTTGAAGACCATCATTCCTGATGCAGCTCGCTTCGGGACTGATCCTCCGGCCCAAGAGCTGGCGCTCACCTCCCTGGCGGCTGTGTGGAAGCAATGCTCTACGATGCAAGATCATTTTGCTGCTCGCAGAGCCAAAATGGAGGAGGATCCCAGCAAGGTGCCAGAGATCCCTGGTGAGGATCATGCGGAGTTCAGAGAGACCTTCGTAGCTCGCCACCCAGACGTGGTCCTGCCCATGCACCGAGAACCCCATCGCAAGTTTGTTGAAAGGGTTCAANCCTGGAGTATCTGAACATATGTGAGTTCACGTTCAAGGCCGGTCCTCTGAAATATCTGGCAGATCTGGAAGAATGGCGCCACGAGAATCGTGGCCTGGCTCTGCTCTTGGCCGCAGACGCCTTGATCAGGAAGAAGGTTCACCGGGTCAGCTCTGATCAGAGGAAGACCTTTGGCACCTTCTCAGCAGCCCTGCTCGAGGTCCTGAACAACCACAAGCAGCTGTGGAACGACGCTCGCTCGAGCGCGGAGTTGGACAAGTTCAAGCAGGCTTTGCAGGGTCCTGTGCCTTCAACCCCGGCTCGAAAGCGCTCGAGGTCTAGATCTCAGTCGGCTGCCAAGCTCTCTCCCAAAGCTCGGAAGAACAAAGCCCGGCGTGAGCGGCAGAAAGCCTTGCTCAAGAAGGCCAAGTCCAGCCAGGGCACTCCAATGAAGGAGAAGACA
>BGPT01000864.1:114571-146525 GCA_003297045.1 Symbiodinium sp. clade C Y103 | reverse complement strand
TTCTATCTCATGCATCCATCTGATCTGAAGATCTGATCAGATTTGTCTCCATCAGACGACCTGCTCGCCCCATGCCTTGAGCAGCGTTCGCAAAAAGGGGAATCGTTTGCACTATTGCTGCTCAGGCGCGTTGATTCAGTTTTCAGTTTCATTTGGTCGATCTGTTAGAAAGTAAGAGTGTTCACTCTTACGGTCATGAACGAGTGAGTCNCTATTGCTGCTCAGGCGCGTTGATTCAGTTTTCAGTTTCATTTGGTCGATCTGTTAGAAAGTAAGAGTGTTCACTCTTACGGTCATGAACGAGTGAGTCATATATATATATATATACTATATATAATATATATACTATATATAATATATATACTATATATATATATATATACATGCATATGCCACACACACACACATATATATATATATTCACTACATTCACTCACTGATTCCAAAGTCATGTTTTTTTTCATTGCGGGGGCACTGCGCTGACAGATGTCAGAGCAAACTAAGGCAGTATGCGGAGCTTGGCCTTAAACAGCCCCTTGGCGATGTCCTTTTTTGCCGGGGGTTGATGAGCAGCCTGGAGATAAGATTTTGCCACACCAAATGATGTTTTTACCTCAGGTTATATACTGTATTTACTGTATTTGTTTGACTGACACCCTTGTTGTTTTTGGCATGGATCTTGCTTTCTGTTTGAAATGGATCAGAATGGATAGACAGGGACTGGGAGGAATGGAGCTCACAAAGATAGTATGGAATCATTTCCGTCGATTTCCTGCAATGGCGAACTTGGAAGTTTAAAGTTCAAATGACCTGGCATCGGGCTGCGCTCTCTTTAGCCATCTCTATTGAGTTGCTGCAACCAAGGGCTTTGGGGCAGTGAAACTGATGGAGGCCCATTGCCAGGGAAAGACATTTGGTCGGTACTTGAGAGTGATGTCCTTTTCCACGATTCTTGACAAGACATCTTGCTTTCCTCCATGCATTTCCAAACATTTCTATGTTTTGTCCATGTTACGGTCGCGTGCCTTTGGTTTTGGCCTTGCATGATCATCCATTGTTGAGGGGGATTCAACCACCCCTTTCCAAAGATGACCCCAATGATAGCAGCTTCATAAGCCCTTGTTGAGCCTTCACCCTCATCAGCCCTCCTGAAGGAACCCCTAATTTGATAAACCCAATCATGAGCTATAACCATTCTTACTATTTCTTACTATAAATGGGTGGTAGAAACCATCCCCAAATGGTAGGTCTCTGGCCGCCAGGGTTTGAGTAGCACGGCACCACTGGACAGGTGCTGAGAACCTGACGGGCGAAGCACGGATGGCCCACCTCGAAGCTTCACTGGCGGAGGCTTCAAATTGGTCATTTGACTATGGATCAATGTGGATCATATGGATCAAAACCTATGCACATTGAAATGCCACATTTTGGAAGGATGAACCCCTGTTTAACAGCTATGTGCCAGCTATATACCAGCTATTTTGGTGTGAATGGAAGGGTATCAGGTTTTTGGCACATACACCCTTTTCACTCTTTGTACGCAGAACAAAATAGGGACAACCAACTTTGCAGACGGTTCCCGAAGTCAAAAAGCTGTTGCTGTTGTGGACCCGGAGCCTTCACCTTGTGGGGCGTTAGTTGCAGGAGCGGAGAAAACTGATGCAGAAGGATGAGGAGATCGTGCAGATGCAGAAGCTCATGGCCAAACTTGAGAGTAACCTGCCCAAACCATTTGAAACCAGAAATAGCCAGGTTTGAGTACATAGACCATCGGCATTCATTGACTTGGAAGCGCTTCTCAAAAAAGTGGACAGTTGATGACAATTGCACCAGTTCATACGGTCATGCCAAGGTCCCGCCAGATTTTAGCAGATTTGACCTATAATACAGACAGGTCAAGGTATGTCATGGTTTGATCTAAAAGGCTTGATAAGCTCAAGGTTTTTTTCCCTGATCGCAACTCTGCAGACCTTTTGAGCATGCTTGAGCTGCTTCCAGGTGTCATTGAGCAGCAAGCGAAAGTGTCGGAGAAAGAGCAGAACAGGCTGAGCACTCTGGAAACAGCTCCTTGGCCTTGACTGACACGTTTTCGCACACATGAAGTGTGCCCCAGTGCAGCGTGCCAGATCGGTGATTTGCCATAGCTGCCATAGCAGTGTTACAGGAGTGCTGGCAGGGAGCAAACAGTCCCACAAACTTTCTCGCACTTAGGTCTTGTATCAAAAGCAGGAAGCAGAGGACAGGCTCATTTTTCCCGTAGAGACTGACTTAGTGACACAAGCTGAACAAGCGAATGCATGTTTGCAACTTTGAGCCTATGGCATTATACTCATTCTACAGTGGGATGTTGACAAGAAATCGATGGGTTGCAAAAGCTTTCACAGCAGAAAAATACCTAGAAAGAGAGAGAGAGAGAGAGAGATAGAGAGAGAGAGAGCGAGATACACAGCAACATTGTTGATGCTTCGGCATGCAATCTGCTGACGCCAATCTCAAGGCGAATTGTTTGGCACAATTGTGACTCTGGCGCTGTCTGATTTACCTGGCATAACACTCTTGGGGCCAACAGATTGTGTGGCTGCAGGAGACTGAGAAGGTGAAGAAGTCACTTGGACCCCATAGGCCAAGGCCATCAGATAGCCTTTAGCGTGATGGCACCACGCTTGGCCACCGAAACCAACTTTTCTTGACACTTCATCGTGGATTGTTGGGTTAGTATATCCCCATGTTGTCCCAATTTGTTGTGGTTTGATCTCCATTTCTTTCAGCTGTTTTTCCTGATAGACCTTGTTGGTCAAATCCTCTAGCTAACTCCTATTGATTGCACAAGGACTGGGTAGGTGCGAGCTTCAGGTTGGTGCTGGCACTTTCTGAAGTGAAGCGACAGAAGGCGGCGCCTGGGTGCCTGGGTGCCTGGGTGCCTGGTTGCCAGCTACTCATTTTGTTGGGGTACCAGTACGGGCAAATTGATATGGGATGAACATCATCAACCACCCTTGGCATGAACTTCGGACTAAACCATGACCCAATTTCTGGCGGCCCCCAAGTTTGACCTATATCCTGCTGGGATTTTTGGCCACCATGACATCTGTATATGCAAGCGTCATTGCGGGGGCAGGCATCATTGGCTGAAAGACGGTTCACCCATAAAGTTGCAGAATGTAGCACTCTCCAGCTGCCAGGCTAAACGGGTATCCAGGTATCTCTTCCCCCTCTGACCTCTCTTGTGCATTTGTGTTCTTTAGTCCAGTCACACTTGAGACTTTGAAGTCAAGTATTGTTTCTTCCATTTCATGGGGATTACAGGAAAAAACAACAACCCAAGAGTGACCTTCCCCAATGATAGATAGATGTGAATGTGAAGATTCGCTCTTGTTAGCGCTTGGTGGTTAATAAGACCCATCTATAAGCCCTGTCTATCTGTCTGTCTGTCTATCTATCTACCTACACCAATCTATCTGTCTGTCTACCTCTGTATCTCTCTATCTCTCTATCTGTCTGTCTATCTATCCAAGCCCGTATGATAATTCCTTTTTGGTTCCCTATGTTTCTCAGGGTCATGCAAGCCTGGGGTGAATGAAGCGCCAGGAAGCCGCGGAGAAGCTGGCCACTGATGAGGGCGTTCGCGCTGAGAGGCACCCCAAGCCTGGCGTTAAGGGGTCGTAAATGGGAATAAAATCACCACCCCTTTAGGGCTACCTTGAAAAATGTATCTTACATTGGGGTATGGTCCCCCCCCGCTAAAAGGGTAGTGATGTAATAAACTATGAGTGCTTAGTTACACACGTACACACCAAGATTGTAAATAGTTGCGATATTTGTATTACGAATCAACCAAGGTTTTACATCATGTTGACTGGTGACTGGTCATTAGCCTCCCCCGGTTTATGGGAAGCATAAAGTCATGACAGAGGATTTGAACGCTGCTCACTTGTTAATGCAGGCTTGCCAAAGACAATTCAGAGCTGCGCCAAAAGCTGGCTGCTCAATCCATGCAGTCAAGGGCCAAGACGTTTTCAATTTCTGTGTGGCCTCCACGCTCATTGTAGCCACAAGGTCCCTGATGCTGAAGGACACTAACCCAACATCAAGAGCCATTGAGAGGCCTCTCTAGCCTCGGCAAAGCATGCGCATTTGCTGCATGAGTTCAACCTGCCAAGGACGATGGACATCGAAAAATCCCAGGAGTTGCGCATGGACCCAATCTTGCAATGGGAAGCCCACGGAGGGGCTCTCATGGAGCAGCAAGGTATCTAGCAAAGTGGATGTTGGCGAAGTATGGTGAAGTGTTGTTTGCAGACCTGCTTCACAGATGCTTCCATTCATTGCATTCTTTGGCAGTGGGTTGCTTTATACAATCAGGGATGTTGCTATACGTACCTTCATGTTATATATAGTATATCATAGTGTGTATTCAGAATGCATGTACGGACTACAGTATATTATACCATAAGTGTACGTACGTACATACATACATACATAGATACATAGATAGACAGACAGACAGACAGACATCCATCCATCCATGCATGCATGCATGCATGCATGCATGCATGCATACACAGTATACATACATATATATATATATATATATGTATGTATATCAATTCATATCGATGCAGTAGGTTTTGGGTCTAGCTTTTGTTTGTTTATGCTATTATGCTGACGCAGTTGGTCGGGTGGCACAATGTCCATGGCACACCAGGAGCTGCAACGCTTGCGTGAGGATTATGCCAATGAGCAGCAGAAACGAGAGGAGAACTAGATCCCACAGCTCGCAGTTGTTGTGAACTGCTGCAGCAGTTGCTGATGATTTGAGCCTTTGTAACAGCCCAAACTTGAATCCTGGAAAGAGTTGGAAAGTTTTTGAGCTTCAGCTATCGTGTCAGGATGCTGAAGTGCGGGAAAAAATGCAACGGGCCAAGCTGGAGCAGTTGGAGATCCAGCGCCTTGGCCTTCATAGAGAGACACAACGACAACATACGACAACGTCATCACCTCGAATAAATTCGAATAACGATTGGTGAGGTTGGCAGAAGCACGCGCCGAGAAGGTGCTGGTGATCCGGTTTGTTGGGGCACAAAAATAGTTACTTATAATATATTATAATATTAGATATATTAGTCCAGTCATGTCCAGTCATAGGCTGGTGGTTTCTTTGAATCCCAGCAGAGTTGAAACCATCAGCGTTGGACCATCGCATGGGCTGCAGGCTGATCCATCACTTCAGCTACAGCTCGCTGAAAAGGAACGGCTGCAGGCGCGTTTTTTTTTCCCCCACTACCGATGTGACACCAGGGGATGTGATATCCTTGAAGGGGAGATTGAGATCCGTTGAAAAGTGACGATATTGAACATTTGGAAGACTAGCGCGACACTTGTTCTGGGTTTGGGATGTTTCCTGATGTTTGGTGTATGGAACTCCCAGGAACTATTTCAACGTCTGACATCCGATCCCTCGTCTGTGAGTGAAGACGTGGTCAGGATCCCAGCAAAACTCAGCAGATAAGCAGATCTCAGCAGGCCACAAAGCTCATCGTGGCAGCATTGTTTCCCATGTTCCCCTTGTTTCCTTATGTTTCCTTGGCATCAGGTTATTGCAGAGTTGCAGGACCGCTTGAACACCGAGGACTGAATTGAAACTTTCGTAGAAACTTGCGGGGATGTGTGATCAAATCTAGTCAAAATGATGTCTGAGGCCGGCTGTTGTGCGAGAAACATGGCCTGGATTTGTTAGATCTTTCTGCCACAGGAGAAAAAGCGACGCGAGACGGAGAGTCTTGTTGCAGATCGAGACGGACAGTTGCGGCATCTACGTGAACGCCTTGGAAATGAGGAGAAGGACGCCCTGAGAACGAGTACAAATTGGGCTGGTGCAGTGTCCAGGATTTCATTGAAAAAATGCAATGAATGGTTGATGGGATTTCAAAACCTCGGCATAACCACAAAAGAATCCGTTGTAGGCTCCCAAGAAACTAATGTCATGAAGTGATTCTTCGAGCTTCGCACACTACCGCTTCTGCCAGCATTCTTCTTGGGTACTTGCCATGGAACACACTTTGTGCTCGGACTCGTGCAGAATCGGAGGAACGAGCCGCAAGAGAACAAAGGCTTCAGCAATACGAGGCAGACTTGCGAGATTCCAAGCTGGACAAGAGCGAAGTGCTACTTGTCGTGGCGGTTGTGGGATGCTGTGGGGATCTGTGGGGCATTGGGATTAGCAACTTGCTGCGGTTCTTGAAGCATGCAGTGTGGTTCCCTTGACGTACTGTAATGAAAGGATGCACACATTGAGCCATGATATGTTTTGTTCTGGTTTGTTGGTTTGTTTATTGGTTGCTCAGTTACAGTATGGCCGAATAGCAAAGATAATGCTTAGTTGTTTGTTTCTGTATACTTCCACCATTGCAGACACACACCGCAGGGTTCTCCTTCTTGCAGCCATTAGGTTGACTCGTCTCTCCGCAAAGGCACTTGGGTCGAACAAATGTTGCCAATGAGCTTCTGCATTCAATAAATGTACTCCATTCATCGCGTGTCATGTGTGGGATACCACCGCGAAGTAAAGCGATCCTTAAGTAGTTAGGGATGTTCAATGATTTTCGGGATGTTTCAACCTATTTAGTGATTTTGCCAATATTTGCCATCAATTCAATTCAGCTCACCACTTACGATCTTACTGATGGCACAGCTAAGCCCTGAATACCGGTGCCACCTGTGGCTGCGGCAGGAGTCCCAAGTCGTGGAATTGCAGAGGCAGCTGGCTGAGGAGCTATCGCAACGACAGGCGTGGCTGTGCAACGAGGATTGGAGAACCATGTGGAGAAGCATGTGTGTATATATATAAGTATATTACATACATGTGCAATCAGCATGTATTTTGAATGTCATGAATCGTTATGAGTCCAGCTTTGTCCTCCATTTCATTGATTGTCATTTCATATATTGACAATGTTCATGATTTTGCATCCATTTAAGATATTCAAGGATGTTGGCTGAGCTGGCTGACATTCATTTTGTTAAAAGACATGTTAGCGTAGCGTCACGAATCTCTGGCAGGCGGCCCAAAAGCAGCTCGTGGAGAAGGTGCCACCAGCGTGGCGGGAACATTTCCCAATGGATTCCCATGCAAAAATTGCACACACACATACATACACACATATATATATATATAATATATTACAGAGGTTGATTGAAATGCATATGAACATATGTGTATATAGAGTTTATAGCTACTCGTATTGCAAGGAGTCAAGATGGTGCAAATGAAGATGATCAACCGCAGGATTTTGGGGTAGCTTGCTTTTTAGATACGCCCATAATATCGGTTGAATTCCCTCTTTATAGATCTCAATGAGGGACATTTTGAGGCGAGTTCTTATGAAGAAATATGGCATTTTTCCTGGAAGAGTATCACAAGTGGCCTAACTGCCTTGATCAGGAGAGGCTCCTCAAAGACACATGGAACCGAGAGGAGCCGATGGATAGGCGCATTGCAGGGCTGGCTATGCCATACTGAAGGACTAAGATGGGCTCAGTGTATTTCGACAAAGATCTCCCAAGGTGGTCATGTCTTGAATCAAATCGAATCCGCTGTTGTTTTCCTTGAATTTTGGTGCTGCTTTTGTTAAAAATCATCGTTTATTTCCTTATCGCATAAACACCAGCATCCGCTACTTGGGAATGGCCCGAGGGTTCTTTTTCAGGGTGCTTGGCTAGAGCAGCTGGACAGGTTGTCAGCTCAACAGGCTGTGCAGGAACAGGTGATTGAGAAGGCGCTGCGGTTGAAGCGTTAGCGTTGTTCGATGTTGTTCGGTTGAAGTAAGGGATAGCAATCCAATATGGGTGTAGATCCGTGTAGGTATTCATATGGAGAGGTGCGAGCTGAATCACTGCAGCGGCAAAGGTGTTTTGGTTTTCCCAATCACATTCCTACCGGGTCCAACCGCGAGTTGTGCCACCAGGAAAGGGAGGTCTGCAGTTTGCAGCAGCAACTAGCTGATGAACTGTCGAAACGACAGGCAGTGCCTCGTGCTGCGAAGTGAAGGACCTCCTTAGCCGGGGGGTATCTGAGGATTCATGCTCTCTGTTTTGGGATACCAACTTAGGCAGTAAGTACTCCCCTAACTTTCCACCTTTAGGACATTTTCCGGAAGGCTGTGAAAGGTTACTAAAGAACTCCAACTTCCAACCAATCCCGCAATATCCCGCAATAGTCAATACATGTTCACACCACCCATAGTTGTTACATTGTTGTGTCCACGACCTGATCAAGGTGCAGTACCAGATCATCGAGAAAGATCGTGTGATATGCGAGCTTCAATCACAGATCCCCGTCAAATGCTGTGGCATCATGAGGGGGGTGGCGTGTTTGTCACCTGTGGCGGATGGGTAATTGGGCTGCCAAAGCTTTCCAAGGCTACCAGGAGCACTCTTGAAGCTGCCAAATACTTGTAGTGTCTAGGCCACTATCCCCCAATATATCCCAGGTGACATGGATCAAAGGCTTCCTTTATTCCTGACAAGTATTTCATGCATTCAGTCATTCAGCTTTTTCATTTAGTCATATTTTATGATATTTTATGTGTTCATTTTTAATTGGTCAATTCATTCACACAATTTTGCACATGTAATTCATATAAAACCACCTAAATCCCAGCCTGAACTCTTTGGTCTTTCCCCTGACCACTTCCCAGGATCTCCAATCAGGGCTCCTCAGTCGAGACGGATGGCGCGGCCGTGCTACAGCCCATCGAGGAGGACAACACCCTGAACGATGCCAATGGTGCTATCGCAGCTGCCTACATCGCCACCAGCCCAGCTGCTATCAGTGCCCTGGATGCGCGTTGCCCGCCCTGGATGATGACCATCAAAAACGGGAGAGAATTTTGGAGGGATAACTGGAATGGGCAGAACTGGAAAAAATGGGGGTGAATGTTGGAGGAATGAGGGTGAGTTTGGCGGATGCATGTGGATGTTTGGTGATTTTTCTGTGTGGCGTGTGTCTCCAGTGTGGGTCTAGAAATCGACAACAGAAAATTGAAGTTGCTGGACCGTCAATCATGTGCTCCCGCTCATGCGTCAGCGAGAATTTTGGGATAAGAAGCAGAGACATTCAACAGCCCCAACTCTTCATGGCATCCAGACTGCTTAATTCCATTTGAGTGGCTGACTTTAGCAGGCAACCCCCAACGGCACACTTTGTCATATTCCCATTTTCCTGGGTGCCAACCATGTATAGGTTGTCAGATCTTTACATTCCACTAATTTAGTTCTTTCCTATTTATTTGCATCGCAAGCTCACCTCAGGGCTAGAATATGGCCATGCCGGCCGTTTCCTTCTCTAAACTTTTTTGTTGACAGTTGCGATATCAGATCTCTGAGAGTGCCCCAGCCTGCTGAGCACATGCAGTCCATGCAGCCCATTGGCTTAGGCACACCTACTCCAACAAAAAAGCTGCCACCCTGGCTCGCATCCACTGCGCGGCACTCCGTGCCAGTGTCTACACCTCCAACGATGATGTTGCCACAAGGAGCCTTGGCCCAACTTGGCCCCTAAGTCCCACGCTGACGAACAGAAGTAGCTACCCACATTTCCAGAGGTGGTGTTCACATCCCCGCCTTTAAAGAACTGATTGCTGCCGATTTTGGAGACAGATCTTTGTTCCGCCCTGGCTGAGGATTGATACAGGGAAGCAGCTATCAGCCCAGATCCATTGGGGTAACTGGTGGCTATCCGCCCCCCAGCCCTGCGGTGAATTATCGGGCACGCGTGTATGGCGTTTCTCCCAGGCAAAGTCACCTGCCGAGCCATTTGTCCAGGAGATTGGCACAAGGAGCATCCACCTTCACATGAGGTGCTGGTGCTGAATTCACGGACCGGCCCGTGACCCACGCAGACCTGGAGGCCCCATTCCCTGAGACATGTGGCCTGGATTGATTTTGTATCAGTCGATCAGTCATGGCCGAAGAATTGTACTTTGCGTTCGGATGTTTTTGGGCATCCTTGTTGGGGCCTCCCTGGAGGTTTGCTTTCATTCCTCAGGACTCCAATGGCGTCGATGACAGCCAAGACAAGATCAAGCATGTTTTGTTTTGCATTGTCAGATGGTTTGTAGGTTTTTGCTGGATGTCGGAGGCCCATTTGAGTCCAATTTGTTGCGGCCGGATTCGGATCAACCAGAAGATCCCTCCAAGTTTCATGAAATATGTTGGATCTTGGGCTGCCTAGGATGCGAAAAGACCCATTTCAAACATATTCAAAGATTCACACACATTATCCTTAAACAAAGGCCGCAAATTGTGATGACAACTAACTCCAGGAATCGTGCAGATAGTCGGGAGTTTGGCCGTGCTTGGCGCACGGCCACAGTCATGGCCAGCAACGATCCATCCACTTGCTGCCATCCAAGCTCCAGTGTAAGATCGCAGGGACTCAGGATGTGTGAGCAGGTGGTTCGTGCAAAATCATCTCCCTGGATGCGCCATGCTCAAGGTTTTTTCTAACGTGATAGCGATCGTCAATTGCATCATTTGAGTCAGGCTTTCTCAGTATGTGTTTTGCAATTGTCTCTTCTCTAGCGTCAGGTGGTTCCCTGGATTCTCCAGTCGACCCATCACCGGGGATTTTCAGCGGCGACTGGGGAGAGATTTGCTTCACGTCGCTGAGATGAGGAGTCTCGGCGGCTGGCCCAAGGATTTTGGTCAGCCAAGCTGCAAAGCAAGCTGCCATGGCAGGCTGTAGCTTCCGTGCCGCCTGTGCCTGGAAGTTGCAGCCGTAAACAAATTGGATCCCTCAAGGGTTGTGCCAGGCTATAGCCGGCGAGTTTTTCAACAGCAGAGATGCAGATGGGCGACCTGGGATGGACCAAACCAATCCAATCCAACATCATGATCACATAGGTCATTCGAGAATATTCGACCAATGCTACTCTTTTTTTTGGGGGTTGGACGTATCATTGGACATATAGCATATATAAACCATTTTGATTCATTCTGAACCCAAAGGGGATCTGCTCAGCAGGCCTTTCGCACATTTTTGACTGAAGGTCGAGCGTGTTGCGAGCTTGAGGTGATGCGAAGCCTGCTAGAGAGACAGGGAACAAGGGCTTTCGGGAGAAAATGCTCCGCAGTGCCGTTGAGGTTGATGAGGTAGTGAATGCTTTGGATTTGAATCCTTTGGGATTGATGTGTAGCCAGTGATGAAACCTGACTCGCCTTTTGCTAGGCAAATTTGGGAAAGTACTTGCTTGCTGCTGATAGTACTGTAGTCCCTCAATCAGGAACCCCGCAACCCTGCCACACCTGCTCTTACAGGTCTTACAGATGCTAAAGGGGGTAGAACTTCCAACACCTACTACTGGGATAGGATTGTACGAGATTTGGGTGTGGAACAATGGGTTTAAGATAATTATGTACACCTCAATCCCAACTGGTCCTATATCCCACCGTCCCAGCATCCTTTGTAGGCAGAAGACCCCTGGCTGGGCTGTGCTCACCTCAGCAAGGGAGAGATCCTCTGTGGGGAAGTGGGCAAGGAGGCCCTCGGAAATTTGAGAGTCCAACAAGTGGGGCTCACAGGCGTCCACGGGTGTCCACATAGATCCTACGCATAGATCCGAGATGCTTTTTCGTCGCTTTTCGGGTTATGTCTTGTGCAGTCTTGTGATGTTTGGTTTTGACTTGGCTTCCAAGATATTCCAAGATTCCATGGTCAGAAAATGAATGGAGCTGCCTCGAGGTGAAGAGCTGGCAAGAGAGGCAGGGGGTGTGTCATCCACAGGTCAAGGCATGCCCCAAGATCGCAAAGACCATCCCAAAAAACGGGCGACGTGGGGCAGGAAACAAAGAAACTGCAGCTCCCAGCATTTTGGACACTTGACATTGCCACCAAATGCTGTAATGTGGCAAAGACACATACATACAAACCATCCCCAATATTATGATAGATTCTAAATTTCTAGATGGTTGGTAAAACCCATCCCCAGATGGTACAAGTAGCATCAAGTAGCTTTGAGCTGCCTCGGCAGGACTTGCTGGCCTTCCTGGCAGACTATGCTCGCCGTCGGCCAGGCTCTCAAAACCCTCAGAGGCTGCTGAATTTGGTCGTGTTTTTCGGGCAGGTCACACTCAGGGGTTGGTACATGTCCAGTCTTGGAGTTTATGAACATCACTTTCAAGTATCTGTTGGAGATCATATCCCCCATAGGCAGGTGATGTTCAATAAGGACATTTACATACATTTACCATTTAAACCATTTACCAATTTACCAACCCTTTTTGTTTTGGAAACTGCTGCACATTCTTCACTGTTTTTGACCCACGCTGACACTGATCACCCTCAGGGAGCCAAGACATACCAAAAAACAAGGCCTCTTTGTCCCTATCTTTCGAAAGAGAGGGCTGTAGTTTGGTGGCTTTTGGGACCCTCAATGTTTGTTCCGCATCATATCAATCATATCCATCAAATGGCGGGGAGTCAATTGCACTGGTTGCACCTGGACACGCAAGCGTGCCCCCAGACCTCCACTACACGGACTAAACGTAGTGAGAGTCAGATGATTTTTCTCCAATCCATGGCTATACTAGACATGGTCACGCCGAACCATTACAATCTTGTGCCACCAATGCCTTGATACAAACACATTCTTCCAGTGAGATGGGATTTGCTCATGTTTGAACACCATGCATCCAAGAATCAGGTGATCCAACATGATCCATCCAGACCCCCGGCTTTGAGGAATCATGCTGACCCTGATGCCTGGGCTGTTGAGGTCAACATGCTCAGAATTTGGATGATTCTCGCGTGGTGTTTGGGAAATCCTTCATGACTTGCACAAGTCATCCCCAAAAGGCCGGCAGTACGTAAGACTTAAGGCACCTTGGATGAAAGGGTTTGTGGTCCAGTAGTTCAGCATGTGCTGGTGCCAGCGGCCATTCAACTCCGCACCCTTCAGGGCCAATCTCTTGGCTCAAGTCTGCTTACATATACCCTTTTATGTGCCTTTCTGTCAGACTTACACCCAGATAGGGTGTCATCCTGATGGGCAATTCTCAGTGTTGCAAGTCAGTAGACACCAGTCCAGATGAGGCTGACGCAATGCCGACCTTGGAAACGTGGCCTGCTGCAGGCACCCTCAAGACATCAATTGAAGTGCCAGCAGTGTCAGGTGGCAACACCGTTGAGGAGCGCATGTACAAGGTGACCTTGGTCAAATCAGTGGGACAAAAGTTGGGACTGGATGTCGACTATATGGCTGAGCGTGGTGTCTTACCAATTCTTGAGATCAAAGGAGGACTCGCAGAGCAATGGAACAAGGACAACCCGTCCAGGAAGATGAACCGAGGCGACTCGGTTGTTGAGGTGAATGGGGTCCGAGGCAACGTGGCTCTGATGTTAGAGAAGTGCAAGGCTGACGCCACCCTTGAGCTTACCGTGTGCAAATGTTTGACTTATGGACATTTGGTGGCTGATCTCAAGAACTTAATTCTTGCCAAAGGTTGTGGTCCCATCATGATCCGTTTGTCCTTCTCTGATGCTGGCGTCTTCAATGGCTTTGATGGCTGCCCCAACGCTGCCCTGCGATTGCCGGGTGGAGGTGAACATACCTTCAGGGCCAACAATGGGTTGCCCCAAGTGGCCATCCCATTGCTTCAACAAATTGCGGAGAAGTATGTGCCGAGCCTCATTTCCCATGCTGACCTATGGGCCTTGGCTGCCAATGTAGCCATCCAGTCCATGGGAGGCCCGGAGATTCCAACCCACTTCGGCCGCTTTGATGTGAAGACACATGACCAGGGGGTTCAATCTGCAGAAGGCAGACTTCCTGATGGTGAAAAAGATGCACAACATCTTCGTGACATTTTCCATCCCAAGGGCTTCGCAGACAAAGACATTGTCGCTTTGTCAGGTGCACACACTGTGGGAGCATGCCATTCAGAGCGGTCTGGCTTTGAGGGCCCATGGACTGAGGACAAATTGAAGTTTGACAACTCCTACTTCAAGGACCTTCTGAACAAGGCATGGACCCTTGAGACAACCAAGTCCGGCAAGAAGCAATACAAGAATGGCAAGACCACGATGCTCCCCACCGACATGGCCTTGGTTGATGATCCCAAATTCAAGGAGCACGTGACACGGTATGCCAACGATCAGAAGACCTTCTTTGAGGACTACACTGAAGCATGGACGAGGCTGCAGGAACTGGGCTGTGGTCAGCTTCGAGATACTTTGTGATGTGCTTAGTGATATTTTCTTAATCTCATGCAGCCACTTCCCAGCCATGCAGATGAACCTGCAGCATCGACTAAGTCGATCCTGGCGGCTTCAGTTGCGCCTGTGCTGGACAGGCACAAGACCGTGTGAAGCGGGTGCATTCTGAATTGGCCCAAAAAGGCGGCTCTGCCAACAACATGCCTGAGATCATTTGCTATGATTGACCACTGGGAATACTGACTACAATCAACAGCATCTAATACTAATCAATTTCATCAACGAATCAACCGCATTCAGCACATCCTTTACTAGCATGCTGGCTATCATTGTGGCCCACCGTGGTGGAATCCATCACAGCCGGTTGCAGGCTTTGCGCCTCGACGCCCTCGGCGAAGACGTCGATGCGTTTTGGGTGGATGAAGGTCCAGCGGGATCCGGCGGGAGATCCAGCGGGCAGGTTTGTCGAGAGGCACTGCCATTTTGGGCAAATGATTGGCTTGGCTCACATTTTTCCCACGGACAAGTGATATCAATCAATGCAGTGTTGTTGCTCAACTCTTGATGGCCCACTAAGAGGATCTAAGAGGTACAGCATGATAAACCAACTTTCATCATCCCATTTTGGCACATGCAACCGAGCCCAATTCAGGCATGGGTGGGTTGGCCCAAAATGGCCCAACTTCACTGAAGCCATGTTGTCGGGATGTTGTTCACGTGATGGCTGGATGCAGATGGAGTCTGGACCTGTTTTGTGGTGCATGAGTGCATGAGCATCCAGAAAATTTCCGAGCCACCTCTTATTACTTGTAGCATTGACCTGCATTGAGAATTTCTGGAATGACGCTTTCTGTGTCATGAGCAGTGTTCCTCGTGCTGAATGGCACTGGGCCCTGGATAAATCTGGATCAGCATGGTGGTTGATTAATGGAAACTTTTCTGCCAGATGTAGAGGTCAAGAATGAGGCCTATGACTCTATATGATGATGCACTAGGACCTAGGAGCACTTTCAATGAGCTTAAAACCACTCGAGTCGACATGGTCGCACATCAAATCCATTCAAATCCTATGGGTCCGTAGGACACATCAGCTCTGCCATGACAGGATCTCCTTGGGACCATGCCGCCAAGGTGCTTGGCTGTTGGACATGTGCGGAAGGATCAACGCGCATGGTGTATCATGGTGTAATATTAATAACATTTGTTTTTGTCATCATTTCCTGGTGCCAATGGTTGTGCGCAGAGACCTGTGGCAAACAGCGCACGCATTTTTGTCCGGAAATCTAGGGGGAGACTCAATGATAGTTGGATCACCATCCCTTTTGAAGATAGGATAAGATAGGTTTGTTCCTGATAGCTGGCAACCAGCGACCCTGGCACACCCCGTTGCGCCACGCTCAACTTTAAACGCACGATAAGCAACCCGTCAGTACCTTGCATCAACTCCTGCTGCCGTGGCTCGGCTACGTGGCTGGGGCAACGATCAGTCCGGGTCCCCAGGTCCCCAGCAGTCCAAAGCTTCGCAGCTGTATTCTGGACATGATGTGATCTAGACATAGATATAATAGACAATAAAAGACATAGAATGACGTAGTTGATGTACATTGGCAAATGCTGGCAACAATTATAGAACATTATAGGCATAGAAGCATATGTTGATGTACATTGGCAATCACGAATGTGTAGGGCACCTCGGGCCACAGGTGGCGAGTTGTTCATTGCAGTGGATGCTCTAAGACTGGCATTCTTTTGATCGCATTCTGTGGCTGACACTTCCCCATTAACGACGGAATCCCTGAAACATGTTCCATCATTGTCCCACCTGAAAAAGGTTAAGAAGCCCTTGTTGCAACTAGTAGAACTCATTTGCAAGTTCCAACTGGTTGTAAATCAATACAAAAGGAAAAGAAGAAGGAAAAAGGACAGGAGAAAAAAAGCAAAAACACAGACTAACGGCAAACACATGTTTTTTCCTACATTTCATTTGGTTTTTGTCTTTTGTTTTCTCTGTGCTGTTTTCTCTTTCCATGAAGGTAAAATTGAATAAGATCAAAGAACGCCTTGAAACAGAGCGAAAACAACGCCCCATCCCCAAAAAGCAGTGACCAAAACGCGTAAGAAACCTATTGGAACCACGGAATGCAAAAACAAACGCACAAGAAAGCCAAGTATTATTGTTCTGTATTGTTCTCTTTCTTCGACTTTTTGAAATGTTTGTTTTTCTCCGCCTTTTCTTCCCAATCGACCTATCTGTTTTGTTGCAATTTCATATTGTTACTATTTTTGCATTTCCAGTCCAGACATGTCAAGACTCCCCGTAAGACATAGGACCAGAATGGACCAGAGGTGAATCATGCCGTGCCATGCCGTGCCATTTGGTGAATGGGACATGGACCGACATGGATTTTGGCCAAACTATGAGGTCCTTTGATCGGAACAGCTCGGGAGCATCGGAGACCACGAGATTCCAAAGCTCAGGCACCACCTGGTAGGACCTAAAACGGACCGAACATGGCCCGCCCAAAATGGTTTATAAATGTTAACTGTATCATATCCAATAGGAACATCATCTTCCACAACCAGTTTTTCAGGTTGCATGTTAGATTTAGATAGATTTAGGGGTTGTAAAAATCTTTGAAGCCGCAGCACGTACATTGTTGAACGGCAATAGCGGGAGTGTTGTTGCACCACGAGTCTTGCCAGGTAGCCGAAGTGCTGCCCCTTGGCTGCACAGGAAAACAGCCTCTCAGTGTCTCGATAGATTCATTGGTGTAAATCCAGTCTATTCATTCGTGTGTAATATTCGGCTACACTACCGACACATGCGCAAACATTCAAATACATCGAACAGAACTGCTATATTTGAAATAGCAGCCTTTGAGATCCTTGAGGGTTTCTCAAAACTTTCTCAAACGATGGTTCAAGACACGAAAGGGTTTGCAAGTTTGCCCAAGGCTTCCATGAGCTCTGGTGCTGGGGTGCCCGGTGGGTCCAGACACAGCTGTTGTCAGCATTGGATCTATAGGGATGGGCCAAAGCCTATGGCATTACCATCCGTGTGCCACCCAGGGCGCAAGGGTGTTGGTCCATACCTGCACAATACATAGATTTGATGGCAACCTCGTAAAGTTGACTTTGACCAAAGCAGGATCATCAGATTATTTACAAGAAAAGGATTCCCCCTGGTTTCCTTCTTGCTTTTGCTCACAGCAGAAGGCTTAAATCAATGGGATATTCAAGAATCCTAGGTATGGGTTGTAGGTGGTTGCAATCAATAGCGGGGATTTGCCCTTCATCGCAATGAAGGGATGTGCAAAAAACCCTCCCAGTTGAACCAATTTGGAGCCGCCCCAAGCATTGTTTCGGGTCCCAAGATCAGGATTTCGGTGGCATTCGAAACATACAGACTCCTGTCAGCCCTGAGATAGTTTATTCCTTTGTCTATTCTTGTCCATTCTTGTCCATATAATGTTTGTCCATTCTTGTTCATCTTTGTCCGTCTTTGTCCCTTTCAACTCCGTCCAAAGATATGAATGCGCCACCAGGCATCTCACTTTTCAGAGGCTGCTCGAATCAGTTTGGGATGCCCAGTTGCCAGGATAGCCTTCATAGCTGTCATCAAGCACCTGCTCGTGCCCCCTCAGCTATTTCAGATGGGCGAGAAACAAGGCTGTTCTATCAAAGCAGACATGGCCGCACAAATGGTCACAGCATGCGTACTTATCAGACAACCACAGGACGGACACAGAATCATAGGATGAATGGGATGGTGCTGATGAAACTTCAGCTTTTGCAAAGCGCGCTTTTTGGACACTCAGTTCGGTGTTTCTAAGTGGGTTCATAGATTTTTTGGGCACGTGGCCTTCAACCAAACGGGCGACCCGGGTGCCGGAGCGCATCATCTATGGATTGTCGCAATGTCCCAAAGCTTGGGCGCCATGCTGTTGGCAGTTGCCATCAGTTTGTTCTTTTACTACACTGCCTGGGTATTGCTGCTGCCAATGTGGGCACCTCAAGATGCTCCATGGCTACATGCCATCTTTCCACCTCGAAGCTGGGCCATCAAACTTCCTGGAATCTTTCTGCTGACGCTCACCGCCACGCTGCTGAGTTTTATTGGTTTGGTCATGGCTGGCGTGGTGTCTGAGAAGAAATCTCAATAGATTCACCCTATTCACCAGGAGTGCTCGGCAAAAACTGCGGAGAATTTGGATGCTCTTGAATCTTCGTTGAAGCGAGCGACAGCTGCTTGGCAGGCGCACTGTGCGCCATCCTGGACCCGGGGCAGCATACAGAGATCTTGCAGGGAGAGACATCGGCAACGTGCGAGAATGGAAAAGGATGATGCACCGACTGATGCGCAGATGCACTATTTTGGACTCAGAGGATTCATTTCTAAAGATTCTACAGACACCCCGAATCCCCACAAAATGTCTTTTGAGCTGCTCAGAGCTCTACTGCTGAGGTTTGCTCCCGATGGCTGGTCAGAGGACTGATATGCCATCACAGTACTGTAGCAACCGTTGGGCGACAGAACCGATTGTGGAAAGGACTTTTGCCGATCGACCTTTGAAGGGCTGGGGCTCTCCAAGCTCAAGGCCTGCGAAAAACGCCTGAACAAAGAACAATGATGAATAATTCTGAATAATGAAGACTTGGACATATGCTGTAACCGGCTGTAACCCCTTGTATTTCTGGGCCCCCGTGCTACCCCCATTGCAATGGTGAACCTTGATGCCCGCCAAACAATAGGCCCATTCCACGTGGCTGGGAACCAGTACCAGAAACAGGACTGCGTTGAGAACAGGATTTCTGGAAAAGTTTCAAAGGCCCAGTAGATTGCCAGTCTTTGTAGACATTTGTAGACGCATTCTACCTCAACCATCTCACCCATTCTCACACCATATCACTCTAGTTTGATGGTGTTGGACCATTCCGCTTACTTAGTTTATTTTATGAACGTTTCATTTTATTTTCCTTGACTTTGCCGGCTTGGACTTGGAACCATCCAAGAATTTTTGCCTGTTGGCTCCGTCCGGGATCACTTTGCCAGGACAGCAGAGAAAGTCTAACGTCCAGTTCCCCAGTTTCATGTGATATCTACCGCAGACCCTTGGAACCCTCGGCTATGGATTTTTTGGCGAGATCTGAAACCCGTCTGAAGATATGCCGTGCAGACTGAGGGTGAGACTTCTAGAACTACAGTATCCAACATTGATCAATTTTATTGTATAGTATTTAGATGCCACTCTTCTATCAAAAAATGTATATTCTGAATGGAAAACACCTGCGCTCAGATTCTAGCTGTCATTGTGCACAAGTCCGAGTGTTGGAGTCCTCATGACCAGCAAGCTGTTGAAGTCAGAAATAATCTGAAATTTATACTGGAAATTCCAACTAGAGACACCGTGCTGGCTTGCGAGATCCCATTGAGAATGGTTTATTGGGACTGAGGCGAATTTTGCAACCTGACTTGGAGTGAACCAGCTGTTCTGCTCCAAATTCATTCCTGGCCCTGCTGGCTCTGCCTGACCTTTTTTCAAAGGAAGAGCGTCAAAGCATACTGGTGTTCAAAGGGAGTCAACACCCAACAGGGCTCTGGTTTTACCAGTTCTATCAGTTATATCAATGGTTACCAATATTCATTCAAACGAGGTTGGTTGCCCAGTCCTGGCCAACACAATTTGATAGCGCTATTATTATTAGAATCACAATGATTCGACCCCCTCACATGTGGTTTTGCGACGGCTATTCTGGCCCCCTCAGCTAGAACACCTTCTCTCTATAAAGTAGCAAATCGGCTTTGGCTTTAGACAGCAGTTGAAGTTGAGGACGCTAACTGTTGAATTTGTTTGAAGCAATCAAAGTGCATTTCAAGCAGGGCAGCAGGGCCTGTAATTGACTGCAAGTCTGACCAGGTGCCTCCAGGCACAGCTGACCTTTTCAGGTCAAGAGGCGCCTTCGAGACTGAGGATGGTGCCAGATTCAGCGGCTGGATGATGGCAGATGAAGCAACCTGAGAAGAAACAACTACAATAGAAACAGTCCGATTCCATCAGCCAACAAGGGTCATCTAAAGGGGCCGACACCTGAAATTTTCACTGGAAACAAAGCTAGAGCCATCATGGAACAACCGGGCACCACTTACAATGCCCACCTCTGGATCCCTTGCATCCCGTGGATGCCTTGGTCCGGGGTGGCCAACTGCCCGAAGCAGCAGTCAAAATTCAAGAGAGGAGAAGCAGGAGTTGCTTCAGCAATTGGCAATTGATGATCCATGTTTTCCCTATATTTTTCCCAAGGGCTGAGGGACATTTCATGATATCCCTTTCGGTTTGTTAGTGAAGGTGTGGCAGTGACAATGCTGGTCGTGTATGTCACAATCAGAATGCATCCTGGGGGTCCCTGCGAAGTAAACATTGCTATGGGGAGGGACGATGGCCTCCAGGGAATGTCAAGGTCAAAAGCCATTGGAAATCTGTGGAAATAGTGTCAATCAAGGCATTGAGCCTTGGAAAGCTTGGACCGATTGAGATTGAGCAGGTCTTTTGTGTCATGTATCGCCAGTGTGCTGAAAGGTAGCCTGTTCAATCCAGTTCCTGACTTGGCGTAGACCGAGATATGAGGCCTTTCTTGCTGTTGCTTTTTTGTTGTGGTTTCAAGGGTGGTTCTGCCAATCGTGCAAGAAGCACTCCTCTCCGTTCTGCTCTCCATTCTCTTGTCTTAGTGCCAACTTCAGCAATTTCACCCTGTATCGGTTTTGCCCTTCGCGGGAATTTCCTGTGACCCGGACACCGAAGCACCTCTTGAGTTTTGCGAGGAAACTCGAAGCAGTACTGAACATTTGGGGGTTTCTTAAATTGTGGGATCCCCAAAACCATTGGTTCCAATACTAAGCTGGTCTAATGACTTCGATGATCTGGGGTGCCCCATGTTAGGAAACCTCGATTTGTGGCCATGTAGCTAAGGTGGTGAGATCAACGGAACACGATGCACAAGTTGAGAAACTCATAGCGCTGCAAGGCTCAAGGTCGAGGTATGGTTTTAAACGCACAGAAGGCACATGAAGGCACCTAGGATCATTTAGGCCTTCCAATACCGATGTTTCGGGTGTGGGTGAAGTGTGAAACATGACGTGCAATTGACAAACTTAGCTCAGATTGATGGTGTTAGACGTTGTTAGTTTGGTTCAAAGCTCACACCTTTCCTGAGATCCTGGAGCAATGCATCCGATGGAATGGAAGTCTTGACTATGACAGGCGCAACTCCCAGCACATTGCTTCCGGGGGGTTGGTGAAAGGCTACTTGAAACCGATATAAACCGATACTCCGATACTCAATTTTTTTGATTAAAACGGATGTGGCATGTGTTGCTGGTGCCTGAGCTATCATGCTTCGCCTTCTCCCATGAATCTGGCGCCTCAATTTACGTCCCTTCCGCAACCATAGAATAAAAGTGAAACTGAGAAATCCTCCCCAACACGCCTTGTGACCCAAGAAAAGCAGGTACATCGCAGCAAAGCTTTTTTTCCCCTACCCCAGTCGCCAAAGACAACAAACACACAAAAAAAACACGCGATTAATCTCGCTTGCGCGCTATCTATGTAGACTCGCTTGCGTGCAGAAGATTCTGCGTTTGCCCACATTGTCTCGCTTTGGAAAAGCCATAAAACGGGGGAACTCTCCAAGAACCACAAGTCCTGGGCGGACTTGTCCTTTTGCAAACTATGATTATTTCCACTGAATCATTCTTCAGTCATCGCATGGGCTTCTTCGGGATTGCCATAGGCATGAACTCTTCATTTTCGTTTCCACCATACAGAGCAGTGTTTGTTTTTGTCTTTGAGAGTCAGGCAACACGTGTTCCATGCCAAGCTCGATTCTTCGCTTGTTCAAAGCGAGTCACTTGACATGTGGCTCAATTGTTGCATACCCCAGGGTGAAACCACTCTGCCCTTTCCATCATGATATCGAAACTGTTCTTCTTATGTTGGAGCTCTGCATGTGCACTGCACCACATCTCTCCAGCTCAGCGCCGCGAAAGCCAAGAGAATGTCCTGTGTTGGGACTTAAACTTCGACACGAAAGGAAAGGCTGCAGCTGGTGCCACGGTTTTTCACCTCCACACTCCCAAGGTGGCAGGTTGCTCAGTGGTGGACGATTTGAGTGAAATGGTTGGCCGTGATCACATTTTCTCCTATGAGACCTGCTTTGCAGCGTCCATGGATGCGAATGGTTCGTCTTACTTCAAGGATAGGGTCACCATGGTCCGACGACCACGGGATCACGTCTTTTCCATGTACCAGTTCTGTGCTGCAGCACCTGATCCTTTGTACCAGGTGTTTGCAGGAGCATTGCAGGCAGTGACAGGCCAATCCAATCACCCTTTACCAGATACGTTTGGGAAGTGGATAGATGAATGGCACAAGTCTCCACGCTTCGGTGACTACACCATATACCAAGATGTAGAGGGCTGCTACTGTCCGTACAACATGCAGGCAGCCCGCTTAGCATGTTTGACCACCAGGGGTCCTGCTCTAGATTGCCATGAGACCATAGACATGGACCGGGCCCTGAAGAGTTTGGATGAAACAACGATGCTTGGGGTCACTGAAGCCTACCATGAGTCCATGTGCTTGTTCCACGGTCATTTGCTTGGGGCACTCCCTGACCATTGCAACTGTGAGAGTCCAGCATGGGCAGCCTACCATGAGACTAAACATACACATGGAGAGCACTATAACGGAACGATTGACGACATGCCGCCAGAGGTCATCCAGAAAGTGGATGACATGACCAAGAGTGACAAAGTCATTTACAAGGCAGCAGTGCAGCGGTTCATCAAAGACGTAGAGACAATGGAACAACGCTTTAAGGTGAAAATTCTCTGCAGCGCCCAGCGGGAAATGTTGCATCAAAAAGCAGACTCTGCCTGAGGATTTCCCAGGACATCACCGAACACGCTGCACTTGGACGGTTCAAAGCGAAAAAAGGTCCTGCTGTCATTGTTACTGAGGGTTCTGCACGAGGCTAATTATAATTTATAATCATATAATCATATAATTGATATGTATACATGATATATTGCAATATAATATGTATCTACCGCATATACAAGTTGATCAAATTTCTAAAACATGGCAGTTATCATTAATTATCCCTGGGCCCTCCCAGAATTAGATTATTTTGAGATTCGAGAATCATGAGCGCCCTGAACTGTGATGCCAGGTTCCAGACACCATTTGGCAAGCAACTGTTTGATTGCTTGTGGGTGGCATGCCTATGCACCATTACAACAATGATACATAATATATTGTTATATGCTAGTAGCTGCTAGTAAGCATATTATACCTATGTGTATGTACAATTGTCGTGTTGTACATGTATTTGCTATAGTATATTGATTGTAAAACATGGCATAGTGCACATCTATAAATGCAGAAACAAGATTCCATGGCATGCTGGGTTCAAGCCACACTTGACTCAAGTCGATTGCACCAGATGTTGTGCATACAACTTTCTTCAATGCAAGACTTTAGGCGTTACACACCCTCTTTGACGTCAAGCAAAAGCTACTGAGCGTGCCCTACTCGGTCGTCTGCGAGCAGTAAATTTCTGACCAGAAACGATTGATTTGCACACTTGTGACTGCTATTTTCTTTTTTTTTGTTTTTTGTTTGCTTTGCTTGATGGTAAACCATCCTTGTTGATTTGGATGTATCACCTTCTAGTAAGGCAACAGTTAAAGGACATGAGGGTTTTGACTTTGCCACTGGAAATCACTTTGTCCAAGCAGGGAAGTGGACAGACAGTGTTGGATTGTCTAGCCACCAGGTGCATTGCTGCAGGCGAAGCATTTGGCCCAGGAGAAGATCGAAGAGGACAGGGCGGTCTGAATGCTTGAGTTCTTTGTAGCGCTAAGTGCCAGGTGGTTGGTCGTTCTCGATGTTCCGATGAAGATATTATCAAAACAAAAACGAGCGTGACATATACATGTATTGTATACATAATATACACAGATTATCATTATTCTTATTATTCTTATCATTATTTCCTCTATTATTACTATTATTATTACTATTACTATAATAATAATTATTATTATTACTATTGCTAATTGCTATTATGCTTATTATACATATATATATACATATGATATGTGTATGTAAATGTATATGTATATCTACACATAGGTATGTGTAGTATACTACTTGCACGATAAGTGCTACCATTGTGGTGACTTCCTCCCCCCAATGCCCGCATGTGCCAAATCCAGGGAGGTGTCATGGGATGTGCGAGGAGGATGATCTTGGATCGGCCTCGGCCCAGGAGGTCGATGAAGAATGATTTCAGCAGCAACCGTACCGTGGATCTGTTTGTAGGCTGCAAGACTTGACATGGCACGAGCAATTTTGACAAGGTTGCAAGCTCCTGTGCCTATTTGCAATTCTGCATGGCCTCGCAACACAGAAACTAGGACATGAGCCTGTTCCAGCAGGTGTTGAAAGAATCCATGAAATCCTATGCTTTCACTCTTCATCCTCAGACTGGCTCAAGTCCTTGTCAGCCAAATACATGTTACGATTCAGAGGGGTAGTTTTCATACTTGCATGGCTTTCGCTCCTCGCCGCTGCAGTTCGGCCATCCATTGTTGATTTGGAAGAATCTTGAGCAGCAAGCGCAGGGGGAAGGGTGACTCGGGCATAGAGGGGTGTTTCAAGCATAGGGACTGGTGGAGTGGACCGGAGTGGGACTGGAAGGATCTGGAAGGTACATGGATGCATCTTGCACTTGGCAGGCAGACAGGGTACTTTTGATGTTGAAACAGCATAAGGACACGATGTGACAGATTGTGACAGATTGTGATAGTCAAATTTCCATCAATTTCGGACATGATGTGCCACCCTCGAGGACGGCGAGGCTACGAGGTCCCGGCTCCTGCTCGAAGACGAGGGGGAGACTGGTGAGAGAGTTGCTTCGGCTGAGGATTGCCACTGAAATGTTTGAGATGATGGACGATATGAATCGGTATGATAGATTAACAAAATAATTACATACAAATACATGCGCAGAAATTCAGAAGCTACGTCTCAGAAACTAAGCCTCAGAAACTAGAAATGACATGAAATGACATGGATTCGTGCCCATGTGCCCTTTCAAGTCTGCCGCTGCAAGGGTTGCAAGTATCTCCGCTCATAACTTTTTGGGCAATTTGACTACCTACGAACCTTCCAGGTGTATGCATTGGCAAACTCCTTGGTTGCATGTTGCATGTCTTAAAATACCATTGCCAGCTGTCAACAATGGAATTGACCGAACTGATGATGTGGTGTTAGCAGATGGCAACGGTGCCCTTGCGAGCCCTCGGTTCGGCTCAGGTCCCGACAACCTGCAGCAATGAGGAAGAAGTGACCCAACAGCTTCTAGGCCTTGGACTACGTGGAGAAGGAAATCCATGCGTTTGGAATGGGGTCTGGTGCAATGGGTGCACCGTCATTGCCGTTTCCTCTTCGGATGCGAAGGGAGATCTAGAATTTCTGCAGAACATGAGTGACCTTATAGTGATTGATCTTGACCAGAGCCAGGTCTCAGGAGATATCGCTGCGTTGCAAAACTTGAGCCATCTTCGGCAGCTGTCGCTTGCTGGGGCAAAGGTGTCAGGTGATGTAGCTGTCCTGGCACAATTAGTCAACCTCGAGGGAATCTTTCTGGACCATCAGACAATGGTGTTTGGCGATTTGGCGGCGGTGCAAAAACTGACCAAGCTCCAACACCTCAACCTTGGCAGGACTGCGATATCAGGAGATGTAGCTGTGTTGGAGAACTTGAGCAATCTTCAGCAGCTGTCGCTCGGTGAGACCAAGGTGTCAGGTGATGTAACTGTCCTGACACACCTAGTCAACCTCGAGGACATTTTCCTGCAGCAGACCATGGTGTTTGGTGATCTGGCCGCAGTGCAACAATTGACCAAGCTTCAGTACCTCAACCTTGATCGAACGGCGGTATTGGGGGATGTAGCTGCGTTGCAAGACTTGAGCAATCTTCGGCAGCTGGCGATCGTTGGGACCAATGTGTCGGGTGATGTAGCTGTCCTGACACACTTAGTCGACCTCGAGGGAATCTTTCTGGACCATCAGACAATGGTGTTTGGCGATCTGGCGGCGGTGCAAAAACTGACCAAGCTCCAACACCTCAACCTTGGTGGGACTGCGGTAGCAGGAGATGTAGCTTGGTTGCACAACTTGAGCAATCTTCAGCAGCTGGTGCTTGGCGGGACCAAAGTGTCAGGTGATATAAGCGTCCTGACACACCTAGTCAACCTCGAAGCAATTTACCTGCAGCAGACTATGGTGTTGGGCGATCTGGCCACGGTGCAAAAACTGACCAAGCTCCAACACCTCAACCTTTATCGGACTGCGATATCAGGAGATGTAGCTGTGTTAGAGAACTTGAGCAATCTTCAGCAGCTGTCGCTCGGTGAGACCAAGGTGTCAGGTGATGTAACTGTCCTGACATACCTAGTCAACCTCGAAGCAATTTACCTGCAGCAGACTATGGTGTTTGGTGATCTGGCCACAATGCAAAAACTGACCAAGCTCCGGTACCTCAGTCTTGAATGCACGGCGGTATTGGGGGATGTAGCTGTGTTGGAGAACTTGAGCAATCTTCAGGAGCTGTCGCTCAGCAGGACCAAGGTGTCAGGTGACGTAGCTGTCCTGACACACTTAGTCGACCTCGAGGCAATCTTTCTGGACCATCAGACAATGGTGTTTGGCGATTTGGCGGCGGTGCAAAAACTGACCAAGCTCCAACACCTCAACCTTGGTAGGACTGCGGTAGCAGGAGATGTAGCTGGGTTGCACAACTTGAGCAATCTTCAGCAGCTGGTGCTTGGCCGGACCAAAGTGTCAGGTGATGTAAGCGTCCTGACACACCTAGTCAACCTCGAAGCAATTTTCCTGCAGCAGACTATGGTGTTTGGCGATCTGGCCGCGGTGCAAAAATTGACCAAGCTCCAACAAGTCAACCTTTATCGGACTGCGGTATCGGGGGATGTAGCTGCTCTGCAAAACTTGAGCAATCTTCGGCAGCTGTCGCTCGCTGGGACCAAGGTGTCAGGTGATCTAAATGCCTTGGCACACTTAGTCAACCTCGAAGTAGTTTTCCTGGAGCAGACGATTATGGTGTTTGGCGATTTGGCCACAGTGCAAAAACTTTCCAAGCTCCAAGTCCTCCAACTTGATCGGACTGCGGTATCGGGGGATGTAGCTGGGTTGAAAAACTTGAGCAATCTTCAGCAGCTGGGGCTCGGCGGGACCAAGGTGTCAGGTGATGTAAGTGTCCTGACGCACCTAGTCAACCTCCAAGCAATTTACCTGCAACAGACTATGGTGTTTGGCGATCTGGCCACGGTGCAAAAACTGACCAAGCTCCAACACCTCAACCTTGGTAGGACTGCGGTAGCAGGAGATGTGGCTGTGTTGGAGAACTTGAGCAAGCTGGAGTCAGTTGTCCTCCGTCACACGAAAATGTGGGGGGATGTAGCTTTGCTGGGTCAGCTCATGGTCCTCAAGTTTCTCTTCCTTGAGCACACTGAGCTATCGGGTGATGTGGCTACATTGCAGCGGCTCACAAACTTACAGAAGCTTCGCCTTGAT
The DNA here is from genome assembly GCA_003297045.1 of Symbiodinium sp. clade C Y103. NCBI lineage: Eukaryota > Dinophyceae > Suessiales > Symbiodiniaceae > Cladocopium > Cladocopium sp. clade C. The sequence continues at coordinate 118,655 of BGPT01000864.1, read as the reverse complement.
CACACTAAGGTGTGGGGCGACGTGGCTGAGCTGCACACACTAACCAACTTGCAGCAGCTATGGCTTGGCCATACCAATGTAGAAGGCGATGTGGCTTCGTTGCAACACTTCACCAAGCTCCAGGTGCTCAGCTTAGCGCAGACGCAGGCCTTTGGAGATATCATGAGTGTCATTGGGCAGCTGAAGGATATTGCAGAAGCAGACCTGTCTGGGTCTGGAGTGATTGGCTCCTTAGACAATCTGAACAGCAGCAGCTTGCGAAAGCTCAACCTTGCTGTCGCCACCTTAGTCCTTCCTGTGATTGTCAACAATTTTTATTGCAGAAGACCTAGGCTTGGGTTTGCCTTTTGAATGGTGCACTTAGGACACCAAGACAAAGTTGGTGAAGCCTTATGGCGGGTCCGAGTTCTCGTTTTCCTCAAAAGCTGCAAACAATTGGCTCCCAGCTTTGCAGAGTCTAAACGCAAGTGCCTCAGTGTTTGGGTAAATAAGCAATCGGGACTTCATCAAATCAGCACCGGTTGGCCATGTGCATGTCGGGGGCATTAGGCAGGAAGGTGAATGATTTGAGCAACTTGAAATGTCATTTCACCAACCAAGTTTTCCTGTATGGCAGCATGGCATGGTTTTCAAGTGCTGTTTATTCCTTTGAAACGGTGGCGTGCCTCACAAGCGCTTGCGTTCCCATTTGCTGCGGCTGGGACGCTTGTCTCTGCGTCTGTCACGACGCTTGGCTTTCGTCTTGTCTTGCCGCCTTGTCATATAATGTCATATATGTCCCATCAAGATTGTGTTCCCACCGGTTCCCACCAGTCTTGTATTTGCAAAACACTTGTCTCCCGTGCCTTGTGTTTCCCTCGTTTACGAGCCCCTCTGGGCGCTGTGTCCCTGCCGCATCCCATTTGCTTGCCGCTTGTCTGCCGCATTTGCATGTTCGGTTGTTTTTTTTTCCTCTTCTCCCAGTTTGGGATATGCTATGATATTCTGGCCTTGTGGCCTCATGCATGATGGTTCATGTGGAATTGTGTCAAACCCATCCAATGCTTCTTTTGGAGAGCTCTTTGGTCTGGGGGGTCTTAACTGGTGGAACCAGACTTTGTGAGGTGAGCGGCTGCTGGTTCAATGACACGATTGAGCAGTTACTTCTCCCCTTGGCAGGGACGCCTGCAAGCATCATTGGGGCAGCGCGGTGTGGATTGACTGGCCGCATGATCGACCTAGCAGCTCTTAGCGTTGTCTTGGATGGAACTGCGGTAATGGGGTGGAGGAGCATTCTGGGACAGTCATTGCAGGTCCTAGACGTTTCTGGCAACGAGCTGCAGGAATTGGGCAAACTCCCTGCAAAGCTTCGGGTGGAGGTTCAGCAGAATCAGCGACCCCTTGTAGTGAGCCCGGAAGTGATCAGAGAATCTGTCGTGAAGAGGATCGATGTTTGGCTTTCAAGCACAGAGCTGTCCAACCGGCAACAAGTAGAGAAGTTGCTCAGGGGGCACTTGAGCTTAACAGGAGTGTGGGTGGACTCACAGCAGGCCTATGCTTGCCAAGACTTTAGCGTAACCAATCTGCGTGTTACCCCGCATCTTTTTCTACCCCACAGCATGTGTGGTTGCCGCCCAGGGTACAGTGGAAGAGGCATCCAATGTTCTGCATGCCAGGCAAACAGCTTCAACAGCCAGACGAACGAAACAGTTTGCAAGCCGTGCCCTCCAAACAGCAATGCATCCGCTGGGGCCATCTCGCAAAATGAATGCAAATGCATCTATGGATCCATCGAAAATGCCTCCCAGGGCGGGCTGGCGTGTCATTGCCCGAAGGGAGAAGCGCTGAGTACCGCAGATGGACGCCTTTGCGTAGCATGCAGCAAGCTACACTTGCAATGCCCAGACCATGGAACCATCGCAGCTGAAGCAGCTGTGAAGTTTGGCTATGCCCGGCTGCACAGTGGAAGCGAGAAGGTCTACCGATGCCTGAATGCTGAGCACTGCGTGAGCTCTGGCTGTGGAACAGGAGAAGTGGCTGAAAGGTTATTTGAGCTGTGTCATGGTCGAACCAAAGGAAGCCGTCACCGTCAGGGTGATTACTTCAATGCATTCTCTATCCCTCTTCTCTGGACATGACATGACATGTCTACTGGTGACTTTTTTTGAGAACAATTGCCGATAACCATTTTGCGTTTTGAAGCCGTGCCCACAGGATACACTGGGCCTTTGTGCTCCGACTGCGAAGCCAAACATCGAAGCAGCGGCAAGAACTGCATCAAATGCAGTGATGTGACTCTGAAGCAGCAGCTTTCTTGCAGTTGGATCAATGAGATGCAGTAGCCTACTGCAGCTTTTTTGTGACAATGCCTCAGCCTAGGCAGATGCCTTTCATTGCATTGAGCGTGGCAGGGGTGATGGTGGTCACTGGTGTTTTGGCGATCTTGAGGCCTGTGCTTTGTTAGGAAAACCTAGAAATTCCTTGGATATACAAAGCAAATAAAGCAACAAGCAGATACAAGCAGTGAATCAAGCAGTGAATCAAGCGGTCTTCATTCTGACTTTTGAACATTTTTGAACCTGTCAAATACCTTCCCACAGAATTCAGCGTAGAACATCATGCGACAACTTTTCGTCTTCCCAGAGTCACTAGTCACGAGGGGCCTGCAGTGTGTGTTTCCGTTAACGCCAAGTTTCGACCCAGAAACGTCGAAAATTCATGAACATTTGAGTTTCGCCTGGTTCTGAGATGTTTCTCTTGCTTTTTGATAACATTTGCTGAAAATTTGTCTTCCTGGCAGAGGCGCTACATCCAGCTGTCTTGGAGCCTTCGCCTGCGTCTTGTGACGCAACTCGTGGTCCTGCAGCTGCCGATGCTGCTGCAGCTGGTGCAGCTTTGGGTCGTGCTGGGGCGCTTGGCAAAACCGATGGAAGTGACGCTGGACGAGGAGGGTTTCAACGCCACAGGTGCCATCAACGAGGACCGGGAAGAGAATCAAAGAGCCTTGGCAGCTTCGTGCAAATGTTGCACAGATCGATGCCCATCAATTACACCGTATAATATCTCTGTCCTGTCCAAGCAAGTGCAGGCTCCATGGTTTTCAATAGTGCAACGTCGCTGTGCCTGCAATGGGAATCAGTGGGATACACAATTCACAATATAATTAGATATAACTAGTATAATTGTACTGTTTTCGGAGTTTTAGTGGTCAGCCTCCTGTTTTTTTTTGCAGCTAAGGTGATGCGCTGCTTTTCTACTTGGAAGTACTGCTACTGACAGGAGCTGAAGTGCAGAATTTCTTAGCCTTGCAGTGCGTCTTCGATGGGCTTGCAGTGCGGTCGTTGTTTGCTGTGGCAACGCCGGTGTTTCCCTTGGTGTTGCTCGTTCTTTGCGGGTTTTTGGAATTCTTTGGTCCTGCTGGCATGGGAGGCTTGGACCGCAGTACACTCAGCACACTGTGTTTCCGTAAAGATGTGCGGAAAACGGGAGTGAATGGTCAAGTGTATTGTTGAGAATTAGGTGTGGGTGTAAGAGTGTGATTTTGGCAGCGGGTACTGTATTAGTGTAAGTACAGTTATCATGTGCAAATCTAGGTTGCATGCACTCCACTCAGCTATCGTTTGTCATTCTGTTTGTGTGGGAGAGCTGTCTTTCCGTGGAAGCGGAAAGGTACTGTACCCATCCCCTCAACTACTCAGGGTCTGGAATGCCGGTAGCTCGGAGAATTTTTTTCGCTAGGTCTAAAGTCCCTACTGAATTACAATAGACCTTCGTGTTGGGAAGATGTTAGACCTTCAGGTTTTTACAGCATAACCCATCTTCAAAAACAAATATGATATTAGACCTTTGGCCTACATGTCAACATAACTTGATCTTAGACCTTGTCTGGCTGGCTGAATCTGCACATGAATCTGCACAGGTCGGTCAAATAAATCTGTCAGCAGAGGGTTCCCTNATGTCAACATAACTTGATCTTAGACCTTGTCTGGCTGGCTGAATCTGCACATGAATCTGCACAGGTCGGTCAAATAAATCTGTCAGCAGAGGGTTCCCTGTGATCGGGCGGCTTCATGCTGTGGCGACGCTGTGTAACGCCCTTTTTCAT
>BGPT01000864.1:87695-108691 GCA_003297045.1 Symbiodinium sp. clade C Y103 | reverse complement strand
CCGGACACCACCAGCCAGACTGGGAGACACATGAATTGCCAGAAGGGGAGTCAAATGAATTGGAGACAGGCAGAGAGCCGGACACCACCAGCCAGACTGAGAGACAAATGAATTGCCACAAGGAGAGACAAATGAATTGGAGACAGGCAGAGAGCCGGACACCACCAGCCAGATTGGGAGACAAATTAATTGCCACAAGGGGAGACAAATGAATTCGGGACATCGGGAGAGCCGGACACCACCATCTGGACCAAGCCGGACACCTCTTTAAGAGAGAATTGAGAACNTCGGGACATCGGGAGAGCCGGACACCACCATCTGGACCAAGCCGGACACCTCTTTAAGAGAGAATTGAGAACCCCAACAGTAAACTGTTTGGGGAAAAAGTCTACCCCCCAAATGGCCATTTCAGTCGGGAAAATTGTGACCATGAAATTTCTGCTCTCCTAAATGATCAGCCAAAGTCATGACTATGAAACATTATGAAACCAAACAGAATTTCTTTTGCTATCATGTCCCTATTATTTCCCCATGATTTCCCTCATTTCAACGAACCCCAATATCTCGATCCATCAGATCTTGGGCTTCCGGGCTGGGGACTTGTGCACTGCAATCGCTGCTTGGAGGATCGTGAGCAAAGTATTGGAGGATTGAGCCCCACACCAGCGACCTCGCATGGTAATTATAGATGATTAATGGTTAATAATGGTGAATAGTTGGTAATAATGGTGATTAATGGTGATTCATGGGAATATACCCTCTGGTAATCAGTCACATGGCGGGCCGCTGGGAAATTCTCGAACTAGCCATGGAGGTTTCTAGCTGAGAAAATCTTCGAACTAAATGGAGAATTTTCCAGCAAGCCACGTTTGATTGCCGGAGGGTAACCGTCATCGGTTTTTTTTTGCATCATTTAAATCTCTTATCTACCTAACAATCCTATTCCATCTATTTCTTGTCTCCATCTGATCATCGTTTGAGCCATGAAGAATACTGTTGGTCAATGGGTAGTCCCACATTCAAGGGGATCACTTCACAATCCCTTCATCAAAACCATGTGAGTTCAACTCATCGATTGTTTCATACCCAACCATCCTGTTTTCATCAATAAAAATTCTATCAATCATCATGTCAATCCTATGCCCTTTAATCTTAAACACCCCCATTCTATGGTCCGAATTGAATGTGGTTTCATCCCCTACATCCACCATGGTAAACCTGGGGGCTGTTTTTCATGCGGGATGGGATTCTCCCCATGTTTTGGTGCTTCGTTCACCAATCTATTTGGTGCTTCCCAATGAGCCGGTAGGATCCCATGAGTTTGGACACCCACTAAATCTCACCATGAACCAACAGCTATTCTTCATGGGGATGGATCAAGTTACCTATGACTAGGGAATCAACATAGATCCCAGCTATGACTGGCTGGGTACCATCCGGGTCCCGTTTGGAGGCGAGGAACTCACTTCGCACCACTCGGTGAAAGACACCATGCGAAGGGAAGTCTTCCTCTTGGCCTCGAAGTGATCCGGCAAAAATCGGGACGGTCAACCATGGGTTTTTCCATGGGAACAAAATCATGATTAGTTGTCAACTAGTTTATGAGGATAGAATGGAGAATAATGGAGATATATCACCAACAAGATCGTATTTGGGTGTGTCCAGAAATGAGGGATTCATCCTAGTCAATTTGAGAAGAAAACCATGGTTGACCATTGGATTTTGGGCGACCCTATTTTCAGACAAACACCAATGTTTACCCCACTCAAATATCATGTGGGTCATGCTATTTTTGTCTGCGGATTGAGCCATCAATTTTCACTGGGGCAAACCCATCCATGGATTGATTTCAAGGAACAAATTACAGATGAAACAATGGTTTCTAGTTTCTACCATCAAAATCATGGATTTCATGAAATTTCAACCTACAACATCTTCCTTTCGGAAACCCAGGGAAACCTCCCAAAGATTCGCCACGTTGTTCCGGGGTACCAAGATATGTTGCAAACGTTCCAGGAAGACGCCCCAGGTTCCATCCGGATTCGTGCCCCAAGTAGGTCGTGCTTGGCGTAGGCAATAGCACGCACAGAGGACTGCGAAGACCTGAGGGCGAAGCTAGCGGATCATGTCGGGTAGTTGGACTAGTTTGTACCCGAAAAAAATTCTTTGAACTGGTTCATACATTACCTGTGGATACCTGTGGATGAGAAGTTATGGAAACCGCTCCCAGGTGTAGTAGTCTCTGCCATGTGGCCAGTTCGTAAATGCTTCGCCATATATAGGGGTTATATCATGGTTTATCCATCTCTGTGTCCATGGAAACTGCTGGTCACCGGTCGGCGTCCCACAGGTGCTGGAAACTGCACCTGGTCCTCGGTCACTCCGACTTGCTGATCTGACAGTTGTTTCCGCAAGACGCGCATGCATCCTTCCAGCCTGAGGCTTTCTGAGTTGTAGCGCAGTGACTGGAGAACAGAAAACGAATCAACAAAACATGGACAGAAAAGGAAAGTGTTTGGAAGATCTGAAAGGATACATCAAAGATGGTACAAGGTCATCCACATCTTATTTTTCTCATTCCCCACATTTTTCCTTGAGAGTTGTCCCCAGCGACAAAACCGTGGCCTCTCCATCGAATCTTCTACAGCCTGATGCCGTGGCTAAACTTGTGATTTAGCGAGCAAGAACTGGAGGTTAACCAACACAAGTGCTATTTCAAATTTCAACCAGGAAATCTGGTTATTTTAACAAGAAAAGTTGTCATATGATGACTTGAATTGTTTAGCTACACCTACGATTTTGCTGTGATAACCTTGCTCCACGTGCCCAGATCTCTGATCAAATTTCATCTATTGCCATGAGATGCACGGTCTATCGGTACAATCAGTTGATATTGAAATCCCTACTTTCGGTTCTTGCGAATGCTTTGCTGGCAAAATCACAATTTCGGCTGCTCCAAAGTTCATTGTTGTTGGTTCAACCACATGCGTTTCAGTGCTGAAAAGTGACGGCAAAATCCTTGCTCTTTTTACTGGTCCAAACCACCATTCTTGCTTGCAAAATCCGCAAGTTTTCTCGCCTCGGGAGCTTCTGGATCCGGGCACGGCCGCGCCGCCACTTGCCTGACCGAACAAACGTCACTGGAAGATTTGGTCAACAAAGCACTTCCAAATAGCATTGGTTGACCAATGGGAAAAACCAGGAATAGCATATGGACCTGCCCAGAAAATGGCCCCAGTTTTTGTCGATTTCAGTGATTTTCTCCCCAGGATCGGCTAAAGCCAAAAAAAGTCCGGGAAATGCGAACCAACCGCACTGACTCATGTGTGGTTCTACCCCTTGATATCTGGGCGTTTAAAAACCGCAGCAAGGAGATTTACACCCACTTCCGTGAATTGGCCAAGAATGGCTATATAACTTGGGCATATCCCGACTTATGGAGGCTCCAACCATGTTTTACAGATGGTTAGGCCCATTTCTACCCCCTGCCCAAGTAGAATCGCCTCGTGGACAGGACCAACATGAAAGCGTTGATCACGAAGAGCAATATCACAAGACACCTCGGCACTTTACACTTTGCACATGATCTCAGTTTTCCAACTTGGGGGGTTGTCTAAAAATAGCGTATCCCCAAATTTGACGGTTAACTCATTAATTTCCCTATTAAATAGCCATTGGATGGGTCTACACCATTTTCAGACAAACCTATTTTGCGCTCATCACCTTTGGTGGTTTCCCAATTTTTTCAAGGGTTCAACGGAAAATGTGACTCAACTTCAGCACCCAGATTCGCCATCCAGTGTGTTCCGCTTGAAATTGCCACACAGAGACTTGTCACGAAGCAAGTGCCTCAGCCCAGTTGCTCAGAACTATGGAATAAACTCCTGGGCTATTGCAGGGGTAGCATGGTAAATTCGCATCCGGGCTTGACATTGCATCATCCGGAAATCCAACTCCTGTCATCCAAGTGCCAAATACCTGAGACATCCTGAGACACGAAGAAATGAAGAAATTGCCCAAAGCCACCGCTCCAAGGCACATCCAAGTAGTGGTGCATAACGTCCCTGGGAGTGACACTGAACCCCATCTCAAAAAACTGTCTAGCATTTCGAATCATTTCGACCCAGAAATTCAGGTCTTATTTTTTTTTGAGTTCCTCACGATTGGCTAGAACCCCAGTCCCACTTACAAGTAAACCTCTGCAACTACACCATTCTTATACTTCCTGCTGCCAGATTTGCTCTCGCAGTCTTCTTTTTGCACATGGGTGAGTCAACATGGCAGTGTGCCCCGCTGGCCGCACAGCTTTGGGATTTCTTTTACAATTAGGAATCTTAGGGTCACTATGCGTCACTCATCATCACTCATCTTTTCATTGGCTTCCGAACAATGAGCTCCAACAAGATTAAAAATCTGGATGGATCTGTTTCTGATCCCAACACTGGTTCTAATAAACCACCATGGTTTCTAAGGATTTCATCCATTAAAACCATCAGCCCTGTTTTCTGTTTGAAACCACCATGAAACCACCATCCAGTCGGCTCTTCCGCTGCCAGGCGTCGTAGTTCTCGAGGTGCATGACTTTTTCGATCATGGCCAAGGCGCCATGTAGCCCGTCTCCTGGCAGGTGACATCGTTGGGTCCAACCCAAACCTATTGGATCTATTGGTTTCGTTGAGGCTTCCAAAGTATTGATCATATTGGATTCTAATCCCTGTAAAACCAACAGATTCGGCCCGAGATTGGATTCCAATCCTAATCCCAAACATCCCAAACCACTTGGAATCACCGAATTTTCACAGGCACCGGGCATCCGACACTCTCCTGTGTTCTGCTTGAACATTTGCCCACTGCCCTTCACGGCCATGGGTCAAACATGGACGGTGAAATTCCCATGCACCCCTCGAGCCAGCGATGCGGGCGGAAACTCTGTGCACCTCCCAAGTGTGGGGAAGGGGGGTGATATCTATGGGATGTTGAAAGGGGACCCCATTTCTGTATGTTTAAGTACTTCCGGAACTACTGGAGTTGGGAATGCTGAGGCTGCCATCAATCACGTCAAAGCAGTGCTCAACATTACTGCGGCTTCAATCAGTGTGTCGTCAGTGTGGAAAAGAATTGACAAATGCTGGTCATGTCGACAAAATCATGGCTAAACTTAGATATCTCTTCAACAAATCATGACTGGGACATGTCTGATATTGCAACCCACATATTTGGCCAAAATAACTTCGACCAAACCGACCTAACCGGCCGATTTACTGAGAAATCCTCCAAGTGCATATTGGTCAATTCATCAGGCACACCAAAATGAAATAGTTTATATTTCAAAAATTGTGACCAACCTCCAACCCATTTTTCCTTTGCTACTGTAGTTGATATTCATCATTGTTTCCGGTTAAAACCCCACTTTGCAGAATGATCTAGCCAGAGATCATCAAACCTCTGTTCCTATATTGGGATTGGTCACTCGTCGCATCTCATGGCCGAAGCTTGTCCCGATTTCTCGGGTCTAAATCCCTACGATAGATCTCTCGTCTCTACAAAAGATGTCGAACATTTCAGAAAGAATAAGACTGTTCATTTAGAAGAGAACGAAGCAATACTCTTTTGGTTCGGATTATCCTCAGCTACAAACAAAACAACTTGGTGTTGTCTGAAAATGGGGTATGAACTCCAACAATTTAATGGCATACCAAAATAGGAAACCTGATGATTCACCTGTGGATTTCAAGAGGCAACCCACTTTCAGACACACCAAATATCGTATTGTTGCTTATATATACCATTATCACCAACTATATACCGTTCTAAACCATGATATCTCTCATGATATACCCATGATACCGTTGGTTTATTCCCCTTTTTGACATGATCTCCCCATAATTTGAAGCTCCAGATCACTGCTGTGCACCTCCCGGGGTACACCCGCCATCGCTGGAGCTGGTGGAACTGGCGGCACCTGTCACTGTATGTGTATATGATTGTAGATGTATATACGCACATACATGAGATTACAATACATTAAATACATTTGTGTATGTATATTTATACATATATATATATATACATTGAAGGGAAACTTGAAGGAAACTATGTTTCTTTTTGACATCAAACAGACTAATTTCTGCAAAGTTCTGACGAGCATCTATGTCTGTTGCTGTAAATCCCCATTTTGACCGCAGTCACAGCGCCTGAGGATTGCTTTGGCTCGACTTGCGCAGCACCTGGAGAAAATGATCGCTGGACTTTCCCTTGGGCTACGCTATTTTCGGGCGAGCTCAAGTGGTTTGGATCAATTTCGGTATGTTTCTTTGCTGATGAAAAGAGATGCGCTCTGTGCTTTCCTATTTGGCAAGCAAAGTGAGTCTGGTTTGGCCTAGAAAATCTATGAATCTTGGTACCATGTACCTAGTCATCCTAGTCATCGTCCATTGACACTTCGAAGTGGTGCAGGACCACGGGTCAGCCACAGCTCCACCAATCCGGGGCACGGTAATGTGCAGGATGTCTTGCGCAGTCCTGGTAAGACATTTCGAGTCGATAGATTCTCAATGGGAGAATCGGAGGAATCATCATGATAACAATCATCATCATCATCATCATCATCATCATCATCATCATCATCATCATCATCATCATCATCATCATAATCACATGATAATAATATTTCCTAATAATGATGATCCGTCGGAATAATATAATCCAGCAATCCATATCATCTAAGTTTACAGGAACATCGGATAGCATCATTTTTCACCAGCAGTTGCAGGGGGTTCTTGTCAATTGGCCCATCCAATTCTGGGACATTCACTGGTGAAAAGTGCCACTGCCCATGCCTTGGTGGCGAAGCATGGCTGATCCACTTCCGCGGCGAACACTCTGAGTATCCAGAAATGGTAAATCCCTGATTTTATGGTCTTCATTGAATGGGGAAGCTAATGATCAAGCAATATCAACCACCAAATTGTGAGTTGACGATTGCAAATTGCGAAAATCAACAATCAACCAATGTCACTGAAGAAATTGAAAGGCCCACCAAATCCTCAGCGCTGGGAACTTCATATTTTCAACGGCGTCCTGAGCAGGGTGGACATTGCCTTGATATCGCCCTGGCGGATTGAACGGCCGAATGCAATGCCTGGATGGAAATGTGGCATTGCAAACCTCTCAAAGTTGGCAAATCGTTGCCCCAAGTTAAGCTGTTTTTCAACCGGCGAAGTGGAGATCCATTCGCTGGTATCATTGTCTCACATGTTATCCTAGCCCATAAAAGAGGTTGGTATGGGTCCAAACTCCGGTCCCTTGATTTTCACTCCATCATGGCTGGTACAGCTGGATGTGAAACCTGCAGATGGTCTGAGAGGTGTTGACCCACGAATGCCTGCACTCCATTGGCGCTCAAGATGATGTCACCCGACTGTACCTGGCAAGTAGTGGTCGACACAAGGGGGACGAACGGATGAAATACGGGAAAGTATTGTCTTGCGTACTGGAAACATGTGGTGAAGTATGATATAAGCTATGGGTAGAATTTGGTCGAAATTCCATGCTTAATCGCAGATATACCCCCCATTTAAAGCTAAAGATTAGCTCATGAACCTCCCTAACCTTGGAGTCATAACCCTCATTGGAACTGGAAGGGGCCCTTCTTGCAGGTGCTTGAAGCAGTCCAAGTGGGTCATGTGCATCTGCTGTTTGTTACACGAAGACACAGGAAGCAACCCCTTCAGAGGGTCTGCTTACCTGCCATGTGGCCATGTCCAATCCCCTATCCGTCCCCAGCATGTAAAAATGTCGGAAGCCCCACCTGGTAGGGTGGATCTCGGCGGGAATTCCATTCCTCGACCAAACCGCCCTTGCCAACCCTCTCCACCATCAGCAAGTTCCTAAAGGCACACCAAGGGGACCAAGGGGATCCAAGCAAGTCCAAGGGGATTCAGTGGAGTTTTCCCATTTATAACTGGGTTACCAAGATGGTTACTTACCACTTACTAAGTGGGATGATCCTCCAGGTAGCGATTCACTTGTGAATGTCAATATGGGTCATTTCACAGTAGCAATTGGTTCTCACATCTCAAAACCAAAAGAATATAGCAACATTCGTGCCTGGCAGAATGTGCATATGTTCACCCTTTGCGGAGGGTGTCTTGACCTCAACCCCCAAAGGTCCAAATATCGCTGGTGGACATCCCAAGGTCTTTTCATGATTTTGTGAACTCCCAAAGGTGCTGCAACTCCTCCATCAAAAGCTAAACTACCGAAAGTAACTCTGAGTGATTCCAGCCCAGCTCGAACAGAGCTGAACAGTCGAGCAGTTGGAGTATGGGTTACCATTGGGCCACCAGTCACCAATGGCTTACCTCGATCAATCCATCTGTGGTCGACACCCAAACGGCCTTGTGGATTTTATGGTTCGCATCTCATTTTTGCTGGTTGAACCCGATTTTAGCCTCATCATCAATTGCGTGTTTCATCTCCCATCCTAGCTGCACTACTCACTAAACCACCCAAGTGTTGCTCCTCAAACGTATCCCTCATCAAAACTCCAATAGACTCCATACTTTCAATTCCCAAAATAATCAAAATACTGTACATCTCCAACCATCTCCCACGCAAATCCATGAAGGAAAAAAGATGAAAACCTAAAACCAGACAGGAAATTCTTCGTAGCTCCAACTGGCCCCACATGTTTGTTATGGAATCTTGTTATGGAATCTGGATACAACCGTAGCTCTCGGCTCCCTCCTACCCCGTAATAGCAAAACACAAGCTGTTTTATAAATAATTCATAAACCTGAAAATCGTTGTTATCAAACCGCCATTTGGGGATGATTCCAACATAATTCATCCAATCTCACATCCCTATATTACATCCCATTCTATCCACATCATACCACCATTTCTGTTGGTTAAATTCCTCGATTTTGTTATGTCCACCATCTTTGATGGTTCATCCCATTGTCCCAGTATATTTCATGCTTAAACCCCCATTTTTCTTGGATAATCTCCACTGTTCCTGGTAAAATCACCGCGTTTTGCTGGTAAAAACATCCCCCATTTGTCCATGGTGAAATCAGTTTCTCCGCCACGCATCCCATCGTTGGCCGTCTTGGCCACGATGAGATCAACGCCAAGGCGTGAGGCTTGAGGCGTGCGCAGCAGCTCCACCTGTTGGGAAGGGATGATGTTACCTATTTCATTGGATTGGTGAATGGGAAAAATTACAGGAAACCATGGATTTTCCCATCAAATATAGAGGTTTCCTGTTAATTTTCCCTATTACATCCTATTAATGTGGGTAAAACCATAATAAACCACCTATATTTTGATGGTTTATCCCACCTATCTATGGTGATTTGGGGGATGGTTTATTATTGTTTTACCAACATTACATCCTATTACTATGATAGGGTATTATCCATAGTAATATCATCAACCAATACCAGCCCAACATGATTAAGAATTGGAGATTGACTAGGGATTGACTATGATTATAGTAAATATTAAATGGGGGTTCATGGTAAAAATGGGGATATTGGATGATATTGACTATGAAAGTCAAATAGTCAAATCATCCATAGTTATTAATGGGGATTCAAACAACTATTGGGATGATGCTGGTGATTGACTATGGAGTAAGTTGGTGATCAAATTTAAAGTTGACTGATTTAATTGAATATCCCAATGATTTAAATAACTATTGGGATGATATTGCTGATTGACTATGGATTAACGGATGAAATCGGGATGAATATGGAGGTGTCCTAAACTCATCCAATAAACTAATTTCAATGGGGTTCAGATAGGGGATTCACCAGAGATTAAGTTGGTGGCTTATGGATTACCTGATGACTGATTTCAATAAGGATTATCTGGCGATTTCCAATATTGTTTACATATATATAATATGTTTGACTATATTCAACCATAGAAGTGCGATGATGATCAAAATTGACTGTACATTGATATGGAGGTTTCCCAAGTAAGTACCCCCAAATCATCCAAGTCATTAGACCATGAATTAGTATTGAAACCTATGGTGATTTGGGGATCACCCATTTTAACAAACCCCCAAATAGGGTTCAAATATCAGATTCATGAGGGATTAAACTGGGGATTACCTATGGATCAGCTAACTTACATGGAGGATTTACTAGGGATTGAATTGGTGATTAAGTTGGGAGTAACTAATTGAAATAGAGATGAAATTGGTGATTGAATTGGGGATTCACCAATGAAAAAAAGGGAAATTGGAATTTGGAATTGGCCGGCGATCAAATTGATGGGCCCAGGTCCAGGTCCTGTGCACTTGTTCGGGGGTGCCTGCCAGGGCTATAACCTGTATAGCTATGGTTCTATAATTAGTTGGGATATCATGGGTGTATAACCATAATGACTTCCATAAGTTGGGATATACCCCCTATAACTCTGCATATATATATCCCACTTATAAGCATCAAACATCAATCTGAGGGTGTGTTGGGTGGGCCACGAAATGTGAAGAGGTGGCGGATCACCCCTTGGGGGGTGACCTCTCGATATGGCGCGACCCACCTGGAAAGTGAAGTCCTGCATGCCAACCTGGGAAAGATCGGTGGAGGTGCAGACATTGGTGGAATTTCTATATGGTAGTTTGGGGTCAATAAAATAGTTGGGGTGCACTACTTTACTGATTTTTCCTTCTATAATATCTAGGTAATTGATGGAACACCAACTTGAAATATTGAGGCATTTGAGGATGGGTCCCTGTACTAATCAGTGTTTCTGGTGACATCATGCTGGTGACATAGTATAGGTATGGCTGCAAGCCCACCCACTGGGAGGAATTCACCAACCAAAACGGGGAAAGGGGGAGTTTCTGGGAATTCAACAACCAAACAACTATTTTCTTGGTAGTTGTTTTACGAATATAGGGGAGCAAATCCAGAATTTACCAACCATTGGAAAATCCACTTAAAATAACCCATGGTGATCTCTCCTGGCTGGAAATCCAAGCGATACCCTCTGGTGTCCAACTCAAATATCCTCTGGTATAAACAAACAAAGTAATATGTAATAATCATATATGATGTAGAATCATTATCATATCTGATATACAATCTAATAGTCGTGTATGATTGTCCAACCCAAACTTGGATTTCCCGATTGCCATGTACCAGCTCAACCATCTTCCAAGAAATGTGAAATCCATCCCTCAATGTTCATCTACAAATAATTTTCCAACAAACAAAAATTGCAGTTTTACAGCGGGCCTTTGCCATGTATTGCATCTGGCTAAGGTGTCAAAACATTTTGCGAAAAACACCAGGTTTTTGATGGTTGCATACCCACTTTGTTAAAGGGAAGAAGCAAGAACCATTTCCAGGGAAAACGGAACGTGTGTCGTCTTGATTTACCCATCAAATTAGTGACATGTTTCGCCCCCTGATGTAGAAATGTTTCATCGCTTTATAACTGGTTGCAATCAACTGGCCAGAAAGGTCCAATCATTGTGGGATGCAACGGCTCTTCCCTTGGAACCTTTTCGCGGTTTTCATGTTTGGATATCATCGAAGAAATCTGAACTGGTTTCCAACCATGCTCAACAAGGTGTTTTTCAATTGGGTTCATCCATTGGATGAGTTTATCCAGAAAAAAAAAAAAACGCAAAAATAAAACCAGAAACACAATTTTCATTGGGAAATTGATGGTAAATCATTGGATTGGTACGCACATTAAATGTCCAGTGTATTTTTTTTCGTGCTGGGCTCCACACTGCTGGGTTTTGATTCCACCCCGACCTGAAAGGACTGGAACCCAAGAGAATTTGTTGGGCAAAAAAAATTGGAACCAATGAGTCTCAAAATGTTTAGTATTTTTTGGCATTTTTTGCGACTCTCTCGCTCTCTCATATTTAAAAATACCCAGCCATACCCAGCCGTATTTGGGTCGAAAGTCACTCCGAATATGCTCTGAAAATCTGATTCTAACGGAATTGAATGTCATATGAATCGTACGAGCATGAGATGGGGTGCTACCCACGAGGTCTCGGCATCATCCACAAGCCATCTGTCAGGTGCTCTCAACTGTCAGTTGCTGTTGTGGTTTTTGATATTTGAGAGAAAATCCAAGCTGGGAACCTGGTGTTTCAAACAGATGCACAAACTGAAGGATCATTTCAAACGAACAGTTGTAACTGAATTGTGTTCGCGTTGTTTCTGCAACCAAATCATGTCATTTCACATTGAATTCTGGGTTGTTTAGGCTAAGTGCAAAAACTTCAACGGCATTTGAGCCATAGAAGCTCGAAGTTGGACCCTCCAAACCCCTCAGTTGTCATCCCAGGACCACTCCAGCAGAGCACGGGGCAAGTTCCAGTGCGCAGCGCGGGTGAACATGCAAAACACTATGACAATCGTGGAGCAACTATCTTGATTTCTCAAGATGCTGAACTTTGACTTTTGATTTTTTTGTCGTTTTATACATACGATTTCCAGGGAAAGTGATGGACAAAAATTTCTTGATAAACGGTTTTCCCTTCCAGGTGTGTTTACGGTGTTTACTGAATGGGTGCCTAATCCACTGACAAACGAGGTTCACCGGCAGCTTGTCTTTCAAACGAAGCAGGGAGGTCCCAGGTGAAACACTGTGTGGAACCCTTATAACCACCTGCGCGGTGCTGCCTGGAAGAGCACAACTTTTGCGGTTCAATCGTCATCTATGTTGCGTCCAACCACCATTTTTGTTGGTTTTTACTGCTAGATTTGTGGATTCTCCGGATCCTCTGGCGATTTGTCGACGCGCTACCTCCGTGCGGAAGGCTCTGAAAGTGCCAAATCAGAGCCAGTCCAGTGGTCTTGTTGATTTGTGTTTGTTTTATGCATTGAAGAGATGCCAACCTTTTGAACCCCGAAAGTAATGGTTTACTTTCAAACTTTTAAAAACGTTCAAACACAGTCAAGTTCATCTGGGAAATTTGGTGCCGATTCCAAATGAAAATAGATCTCAGACATCAGAACTTGTGATGAAAAAATGAAATTGTGTACGGCATGTCCATCTGCGGATACATCAACCTAAGTTATGAAAAATCATCAAAGTGTGCAAGACTTGAGGAAAACAGGACCGGCCGACCGTGCCATAAGTTATATTGCTGATAGCCTCTGCTACCCTCTCTCTCTCTCTCTCTCCCTCGTCTCTCTCCCTCTCTCTCTCTCTCTCTTTCTCTCTCTCTGTGTCTGTCTCTCTCTCCTTTTTTTTTCTCTCTCTTTAGGCCGCGGGCAATGCCGACGAGGCGTCAGGAAACGTCAACCCTTTCGCGCGAAACGAGGTTGGGGGCGCAAAAACTGGGTAAAATTGCCATGTAACATCCTCCGCGGCAACCATTTCGCACGAAATGAGGTTTGAGGCGAGAAAAACGGAGGAAAATTGCGATTTCACGGGTGCCGCGGCAACCCTTTCGCGCGAAATGAAGTTCGAGGCGCAAAAACTCATGTAAACTTGAGAAGGGGAACACGAAAGGTAGGTAATCAAGAAGGGGAAAAAAATGGAGGGCGGCCAAAAGAAAAAATACTGATGAGGAAACCCCAAACAGCACTAGGTACAAAAGCCTCTTTGTGCAAAAAATGATAAAAATTCTGTGTAAAAGTCGGCCTGTGTAAGTGTAACACTTTCCCTGTCTAAAAGCATCTGGGTGCAAAAGAAACCGCGTGTAAAAAAAAAGGGTCTCAGTGCAAAAGGTTCTCTGGTGTAAAAACTCCACGTGTTTTCAAGATGCTGTGTGCACAGTGGTTTTGGGCGCGTGCGTCAAAGATTCTCTGCGAAAAAGTCGCAGTGTGTAAGGGCATCTGTGTGTAAGAGCCTGTCTGCGCAAAAGCCTCTCTGTATAAAAGCTTCTGTGGGTAAAAGCGCCTGTAAGTAAAGGCGGCTGTGCGTAAACGCTGCTCGCTGCAAAGGCCTCTTTGCGTAAAAATTCTGTGCGTAAAAGCTATGGCGTGTAAAAGCCTCTCACTGTAAAAGCTGGCTGTGTAAAAAAAAAAACGTGCTGTGTGCAAAAGCCTCTGTGTGTAAAGGTTCTGTGCGTAAAGGCTTCTTTGCGTAAATGCTTCTGTGTAAAAACTGCTCTGGGTAAAGCTTCTGCGCGCAAGAGTTTCAGCGTGTAAAAGTTTCTTGGTGTAGTCTGTGTGTACAAATTTCTCTGTGTCGACGTGTTTCTGTGTAAAAATGGTTTTGTGCAAAAACTNGCTGTGTGTAGAAGTATCTGTGTGTAAAAGCGTCTGTGTGTAGCGGCGTCTGAGCACTGCGCTATGCAAAGACATTTTTGTGAAGCATCCGTGCGTAGAAGCGTCTCTGTGTAAAAAAATCTTTGTGTGANTAGCAACCTCCTGAATAATCAGGCAACTGGGCTGGCCACCCTCCCCTTTACTTCGTAAAGTAAAACTCAAGGTAGCCCCACTGGAGCTACCTTTCGTGAATTGCGATTTCCCGTTGTCCGCGGCAACCCTCGCATGGAACGAAGTTCGAGTCGCAAAAGCTGAGTAAAATTGCGGCTTAACATCCGCGGCGGCAACCTTTTTGCACGAAATGATTTTGGATGCGCAAAAACTGATTAAAATTGCGATTTAACATCCGCGGCGGCAACCCTTTCGCACGAAATAAGGTTCGAGTCGCAAAAATTGAAGTAAAAATATAATTTCAGGTGTGGCGCGGCAACCTTCTCCCACGAAATTATGGTAAAAGCGTCTGTGTGTAAAAGCGGTCTGTGTGTAAAAGCGTTTGTGTGTTAAAGTCTGTGTGTAAAAAGCGTCTCTGTGTAAAAGCGTCTGTGTGTAAAAGGGTCTGTGTGTAAAAGCATTTGTGTGTTAAAGTCTGTGTGTAAAAGCGTCTGTGTGTAAAAGCGTCTGTGTGTAAAAGGGTCTGTGTGTAAAAGGGTCTGTGTGAAAGGGTCTGTGTGTAAGTGTCTGTGTGTAAAAGGGTTTGTGTGTAAAAGCGTTTGCGTCAAAAAGCGTTTGCGTGTAAAAGTGTTTGTGTGTGTTGAAGCGTTTGTGTGTAAAAGCGTCTGTGTGTAAAAGCGTCTGTGTGTAAAAGCGTCTGTGTGTAAACGCGTTTGTGTAAAAGTGTGAGTGTAAAAACGTTTGTGGGTAAAAGCGTCAAAGCGTCTGTGTGCAAAAGCGTCTGTGTGTAAAAGCGTCTGTGTGTAAAAGGCTTCTGTGTGTAAAGAGCGTCTGTGTGTCAGAACGGGCGGCGATGTTTAAAAGGGTATGCGTGTAAAGGTGTTCTCATGTTTGGCATGTTTAAGACAGCTGTCGCATGTTTAACCTTGTCTTTGCATTTCTGGCTGCAGCTGTCATGTTTGGCCTGTTGATACAGATTTGGCATGTTTAAATTCTCGTTTTGCCATGTGTAGCCTTATCCGCACATTCCTGGCTGCAGATGGCATGTTTACATTTCTCATGTTTTGGCATGTTGAAGACATATGGCGCATTTTTGACCTTGTTCGTGCATTCCTGGCTGCAGGTGTCATGTTTGGCCTGTTTGTATCGATTTGGCATGTTTAACTTTGTTTTTGCCATGTTTGACCATGTCCGCACATGCCTGGCTGCAGGTGGGATGTTTGCATTTCCCATGTTTGGCATGTTTAAGGCAGCTGTCGCATCTTTGACCTTGCTCGTGTCTTTCTGGCTGCAGGTGTCATGTTTTGCTTGGTTACGGCAAACTTGAGTTTGGCCAGGGGATGATCACTTGCTCGGAGGTGATGTGGCATTTCTAATTAGCATTCCTGAATAGCAGTCCTGAGTAGCATTTCTAAGTAGCATTGCCAAGTAGCATTCTCAAGTAGCATTCCTAGGTAGCATTCCTAGGCAGCATGTCTAAGTAGCATTGCGATCATGATGTGTCATAAACAATGCTCGATGTTGTGATGGTCCGAGTGTGTGCCGTGTGTGCGAGCCAAACATAGCTCCGTGTAAAAACGTTTGTCTGTATGGTGTTTCATGTAAAAGGGGCTGTGTATAAAGGGGCCCGTGTGTGAAAGCGTCTGCGTGTAAGGTGTTTCTGTGTAAATGGGTGTGTGTGTGTGTTAAAGTGTATGTGTTTTAATGGGTCCGTGTGTAAAAGCGTCGGTGTGTCAAGGGGTTTGTGTAAAAGCGTCTGCGTGTAAAAGCGTGTGCGGTTTGTGTGTAAAAGCGTTAATGTGTAAAGGGATTCTGTGTAAAAAGGTTTGCGTGTACAAGGGATCGTGTGAAAAAGTGTCTGGGTGTGAAAACGTCTGTGTATCAAAGCGCATGCGAGTAAAAGTGTATGTGTGCAAACTTGTTTGTCTGTAAACACGCGGTTGTTTTTTGCAAATTTTGGCTGTGAGTCATGTGTGTCTGAATGCTTCTTTCTGTGCTTTCTTTGCTTCATCTTTTTTTTTCTCCTTCAAATCGCCGTTGCTCATTGCACCTCTTTCTTCATATGTAACAGCTTTTCACAACATGTCTACAACATTTCCCTTTCTTTGCATATTTTACATTCATATCTCATTTCTTGTAGGCATCATCATATATTGCTCCACTTCTGCTTCATGCTATACGATCTTCATAGTTACACATCTCACTATGCTCCTCTACGCTCTCGGGCCATCCGTTGTCTAGTTTCAACACAAGAGCCTTCGATATTCAATTTTTTTTCACAAAGTTTTCTCTTTCAAACGCTGTGTTTCCTAACTTCCAAACCATCTTCACAAGACAATCTATGCATTACGAGTTCCAAGTCCGATACTGAGGAACGGCTCTTGCCAAACGGCCAAGACAAATACCTTACCTCCTAGTTCAATCAATCCACTGTGTTGTACGCGCTGTCTTTTTGCACAAAAATCGACAGGTCAACGTGGGTAAAATTACATTTCTTCCAAAACCCCTGGATATTCCAGCCCACGCTTGTCTAAATCCGTTCAGGACATCATACTTTGCCAAACAGGTTTCTCATTCAAACATATTTCCGTTAGAAAACAAACATCTGCTTACACCATGGCAGTCCCCGACTTCAAGTGTCAAGCTGGGTCCCCTAACATCGCGTTCATGGGAAGCATGAAATTGGCGCCAAGTGTTGGCAGCGCATATGGCCTCAGCAATGCAACAACAGGGTTTTTGGAAAGCAGCGAATCAGGCGCGGCACAAGAACTTTCACAGTCGAATTGTCCAAGTAAGTCTGTCCTGTGGATTGACTCTACTCACAAACATGCGTAAACCTTGTCGGCGGGCAACCCCAAACACAGTCGGATGGATGTGGCAAGGAGCCATATCAGCCACCAAGAACACAGCGCAAGTGTGCAAATAGTCACCCAAGCAACGACAGAGTAGGCGTATGTATTTCTGCATGAGGCAACGATTGTTCCATGCACTTTGCTCCCCCCACAAATAGATGTTTTCGCCTGCAATTGGTGCTGCTTCAGCCATGAACTTCTGAGTAAATGTGCGGCAATTGCCCAAAAGAATTTGCGGCAGCAGCTTGCCGACCTCTGGATCTGAGCAAATAGAAGCAATGTATGTGATATTTTTTCTGCGGTCACCCAGCTGTCTTCTTTGCGGGGCTGCCGTTTCAGAAACAAAGGACAGAGTGCTATTTGTCAAGCAAGGCGGAAAATTGGGACCTTGTCCTGTGCAGGGTGCTTTCGTGCTTTCCTATGTGAAACTAAGCACTGCTTCAACCATGCCGAGCGCGGCAAAAAAAAAAGCGCTGCCACAAAGCGTCGGTGGATGTGAGCAAGTTTACTTTTGAAGCAACACTTGAAATGAAAAGCGACCACAAAATCTACACGTCATTGAAAGCGTTCAAATATTGACTGAGACTACAAGGGTAAAGGCACTAATGCCTCATAACAGAAGTGGAGTGACAAGATGAAAGAGGGTGCAACGGAAGCCAAAAGGAAGACTACCCTCGCCTCATGACCTTGTGGTTGGGAGGCGAAAATCTTCTTGAGCTGCTAGTACAGACACAGCTTCATTGCCATCCCCCACTCCGGATGCAGGGAACAGAAAGCACCATTATTCAGCCTAGTGCCGAGAGCAAAACGCCGTGATACCACAACATTGGTATTGACTGGACTTTGAGGGGTGATCATCTTGGACACGCTGCTCGGTGAGAGAGAGCGGCCTCTTAAGGCAGTTAGCAACTGTTGCACCACTATTAGACTTCACAACCCTGTGGTTGGAAGTCTGGCTGGATAGGGAAAGCGGCCACTTCCAGGCCAATTGAAGAGATTACCTAACGGTATGAACATGCCGAAGGAAAAACAAAGGAATAAGCCACTCCCCTGGCGTCTGCCCGGCCGTGCCAGTAACCAAAGGGGAAACATATACTGCAAACAATGTTGACAAGGCACAGGCCGTGAGCCAGCGTGCGCTACTTCCGAGCAAAAAAACGGATCGCAAAGATCAAACTTCAGTTCGCCAGGACAGTGTGGCCATTTCATGCTAAAAGACGTCCCCCTCCAGGGGAGCGCGCCAAGTCATGCCAAAAAGTCTCAAAGTAGTTCACGCGGGCGCTGATGGCGACGATGATGCCGTTGATGTCGTTGGCAATGATGTTGTTGAAGGTGGGAGAAATTCTTGAGAAGTTCTTTGTCTGCAGTGTGAGTTGCGCTGGTGCATGTCCATTTCATCTGGTTTTTCTTGGCAGGATTAGATGCTGAAGTGCCGGCTGAGGAGTTCACAACTTGGTGGAACTTTCGACCCGCACACTGGATGCGGGATGCATTGGCCAAGATGAACATGAGGAATCTCGCCGGAAGCACACGTATCATTCGTTTGTTATTTTGGATGATGCGACTGGATTGAAGAGGGGAAGACCGACACGACATCCAATGGTAGTGTGTACGTGGATGGATATTATCTGGCGATGATTTTCTCGTTCAGTGACACAGGCCGTAAGCCAGCGTGCGCTTCTTCCGAGCAAAAAAAACTTTGGTGGAACTTTCGAGATGAAGCATCAGTGCCCACCTTCGGGCAATTGGCTTACTTCTCACCAATATGTTGTATCCAGAGGGAAACTCCTTTCTGAAACGGCCAGGCTGAATTTCATCAGTCAATTCTACATTGTAGTATCGGAGATTGCGCAAACTGTTGTGAGTTGCAGCCGCCGAGCACGTGCCAGTGCGCTCTAAAGAACATGCGGCTGCGGTCTAAACTTGACCCTTGAGGTTTCGAGAAGAGCCTATGCAATAGAACCTCAGTCAACGAGATCTTGCTTCACTTTGGACCGTAAAGAAGCTTCAAAAAATGCAAGGATAAGGTATGCAGGCCAGAAGTCCTCCATGTCAAGAATTCCTGTACTAAAACTATTGCACAGCTTCGGAATGCAAAGCACCTTCCTATTGCGATCTTCTTCATCCATAAACATCTTAGTCTGAACAAGTCTTGGTGCAAAGCAGATGAACTGTTTGATTCGAACAATTTTTAATCGGATATATTTTCAGCTCTTGTTCCTTTTTTTGATTTTGCCTCAATCTTTCTTCACAACTTCTACGTGTGAAATGATCGTCTATGGCTTTTTTAGTAGGCTTACGCTCGACAGCGCACCTGCACTCTACAGGCCAGTCCATGCGACACTGCGCAGAAATCAAAATTAAACTCGCCAAAGCAGCGCCTCGTACTTTGTTCACGAAGTCTCTGTCATCAATCATCGGAAACGTGTAGAAAAAGCATTCTTGGCTCAAAACCTTGTGTTTCCAGGTTTCTCTGAACTCCCGTCTTACTTGTTGAGTGGCATACGTGAGCCAGCGTGCCCTACCTTCGGCAAAAAAAGGAACGAAAAAGCCTTCCGCCATGCCAAGAAGTTGATTGGCAAATTCAGACGCCATGTGACTGCATGCCCCAGAATGCAGGCGCCAGACCTCACTGCGTGGCTGCTGCGTACAAGGGTGGATTCCTTCCTCGACGGCCGGCAAGACTTACAGACGTGAGTGTGCGGATTGAGGAGTTCTGGCATGTCAGAGCATGATGCTCAGTTTTTTTTGGATGATAGCCTGACTGCAGACTGGGAAACCATTGTGGATGAATACAGGTGTAGTTGGACGGTTTTGCAAGTGTGGACTTTGGGCTGATGCATGGACGCTGCAACAGATGTTTTTCAACAGCGCTTCCATGGATGAAGCTTGGAACACAGGACTAATTCAAGTACTGTACGTCCTTTTCGTGACATGCAATTTTTCTGTGAAGGAATGAGTTCCGTCGTGCGCGGACCCTCATGGACAGTTTGTGGATGACAATTTGAACATACATTTACATTGAAGGTACGCTCATGTGGTCGACGGTTTCCAGGCTTTTGGGGCCCCAAAATGGGGGCCGATTTGCAGACATAGGCGCTGTGTCTGCTAGGACAGAAAGTGTGCGGTTCTCTGTCCGTAGTGGCAACCTACACAGACACACTGCCACTGCACGTGTGAGTCCAAGTCTTTTTTTGAGTGCAGGCATCGTGCGCTGTTTGGTAATGCGCAGGTGATGTTCGTCCTAGCTTTCAAGCTATAGAAAGTTTTCTCTGGTCGTTCACTGGAAACTTTTCCTGTCGAAGCTGTTTCTACTCCCTATAGCAGTCTTGGGCGCTGGTTCTCTCCAGCAAGCATGTCAGGTGTCCAGGCAACATTGCCGGAATGTGCCACGAAACATGTCTAGTCGCCGCTCAGGCGTTGCCATCTCCAGATGAAGCCGGTATTAGGTTGTCCACACAGATTGCTCGCTTGAAGGCTGTGAAACAGCAGGCCTTAGCCAAGAAGAAGGAGATGGCTAATTGAAAGCTGCGCAGAAAAAGCTCAAGAAGGTCAAAGGGGCTTTGAGTTTGCTGTCTGACGAGGATTTGAATCAAGCTGTAGCTGACCGCCAAGCTGNAATTGAAAGCTGCGCAGAAAAAGCTCAAGAAGGTCAAAGGGGCTTTGAGTTTGCTGTCTGACGAGGATTTGAATCAAGCTGTAGCTGACCGCCAAGCTGCGGCGAAAGCTGCGGCCAAGGCCTCTGCCCACCCATGAACAGACAGTGGGCTGT
>BGPT01000864.1:42206-71406 GCA_003297045.1 Symbiodinium sp. clade C Y103 | reverse complement strand
TTAGCGGGTCGTAATTTGAGAGTGCACGGGTCGTAATTTCAAGTGTGAGGGTCGTAATCTGTCACTGACAAGGGGATTAGCGGGTCGTAATTTGAGAGTCCAAGGGTCGTAATTTCAAGTGTGAGGGTCGTAATCTGTCACTGACAAGGGGATTAGCGGGTGCATTACACTGTCACGTGCCCAGCATTAAAGTTCACGCTCCCACGTAATCTTTCACTGACAAGGGGATTAGCGGGTCGTAATTTGAGAGTGTCAGGGTCGTAATTTCAAGTGTGAGGGTCGTACTTTGTCACGGCCAATGGGGATTGAAATTCTGTGTCAGGCAGAACCTGGACCATGTGCCGTTTCCAGTGTCGACCNGTAATTTCAAGTGTGAGGGTCGTACTTTGTCACGGCCAATGGGGATTGAAATTCTGTGTCAGGCAGAACCTGGACCATGTGCCGTTTCCAGTGTCGACCAGTTTGTAGCAAGACCTGCGAGCTTACATAGCATTTTGCCGTCATTGTCGTAATGCTGGGATTGTCGTAATGCTGGGGTATCCTAAGGTGTTTAGGCGGTTCCCAGGTTGGGGGCTCAAAACCGTGGTTTTCCTGCAGCCACATNGTCGTAATGCTGGGGTATCCTAAGGTGTTTAGGCGGTTCCCAGGTTGGGGGCTCAAAACCGTGGTTTTCCTGCAGCCACATTGGTGTTCCTTAGGAGTAGTGCGCGTTGGTCGAATTATACTCAGCGACAATATTCGCTTGAATCTGAGAAAGGCTTTGCGTATTAGAAAGTAGCAAGTTTATGATTTAGTGCCTTTCTGCCACATACTTGAGGTCTGCAAGCATTCAGCCGAGCTATATACCTCAAAGCCTAACTTTTTTTTTCCTCGAAGTAAGCGCACGCTGGCACAGGGCCTGTGTCACTAGTAAAAGAATGAAAGCAACCAAAATCAAAAAAAACCTCAAAGTAACCTTCGACTGCAAAAATCCAGCCTTGCCTTGCACCTACTATTTGGCCATGCCGCCGGACTGCCTGCCATTGAAGGATTTGCTCCATGTGGAGCGTGCTTGCAACTTGCTCAAGCTGCTTCTGCAGAATGAGCGGGATGAAGATATGAAGGTGCTCTTGCAGAACTGCTGCAACTTGACCGTTATTTACTGGACACACTTCCTCCACATTCAAACTCTTTGTGCGCTTTCTGGCTTTGGAAGATGAGGTGGCCGGACCGGAGGCAAAGCTGTGTGAGAAAAAAGCAGAGGTGTATCCTAAGAAGTTTTGCCCGCAGGCAGAACCAGCTCCTGGTGAAACATCATCATGACCTGGGGTGCATCGAGCTGTGGCGGCGATAGCAGTTCTGTGCGCGAGCGCGTTTCCTTCTCGTAGCGTAGGAAGTATAACGCTTGCGATTGTGGACCGACAGTTGTTCGAACCCCCATCGCATCTGACATCTTGATTTGCCTGTTGAAAAAGATACGGCTTCACCGGTTTGGTTCTCCAAAGATTGGTGAGTTGCGTGGTCTGTTCACTTTTCCGTGATTTGTAATGGTTTTCAATCTACATTGTCTAAGTTTTGCACACCGAGTCACAAAACTGTCGTAGAATGTATCTTCTTGATCGAATTGCTCAGCCATTCATTTCGCGTTGTCGCGTTGTCGTGTTTCGCCCCTTTGCATCTGTTCGCTACGTCTTGTCAGGTCCGGCGACACAGCGGCCGCAACATGTCCCTCGTGGATGATGAGGATGAGGTGCACCCACGCGTCACAGTGATACAATTTGACATCTTGTTTAATTTTGAGAGGCAGTGCTATGCCTTGCACCTCAGTTAGCGGTCGTCTCACGCTTCTTTGTTTGCAGGCGGTGGCTCATATATCTGACAAAATTCGGTTGTGACCGTAAGCTGTGCGAGATAATCGATGCTGCGGGTGACCCTCGCTATGCCCAATGGCGCATCAAGATCATTTCACCTTTCATTTATCTTCATGCTGAAGATCGACACGGGAAAAAAAACGCGACTTTTGCGACACAGTACCTTTTCTTGTGAGACAGCCAGCTTGCCAAAGCGGAGAGGGAAATGGAACAGGCTGGGGTTCTCTTGTCGACGGCCTGAGTAGACGTAGTGTATGTAGAGATAGAAATGAGATAGCCAGCTTGTTGAAGCGGAGTGGAAATGGAGCTCCAACACGAAAGTGAACACCTATTGAAGGCATCTGCATCATAGGCATCTCATAGAAATAATTTACACAGCAAATACTTCTCATAGCAATCACACACGCGTTACGGTCGCAACAGAGTTGTTTTTCATCACGCCGGAATTTTCAATGAGCGTGAATCTACTATTATCTATCAATATATCATTCATCGTCATTCTTTCATCATCATTCATCAATATACATTCATCTTCATTCATCGTCATCCATCAACATCATTTATTCAACGCTTTCTTGTTATCTTCTCCTGCCCAACTCTTTTCGTCTACTTTCTCCTGCTTTCCTTTCGGGCCAGATTGACGTCTAGTTTTCCCAAGGAACAAAGCGCAGCTTACCTAATTCATAAATGGAGGAAAAGGCATCGACCAAAGCATCGCTAGGTTCCAGAGGGCCTTTCAACGTCAGTCAGACCTGTAATTTGTTTTATCTGCCTCTTATATAGGTCAGTACACTCTAACTGTGGCAACTTTTTAGCATGAAAATCCTCGCTCCTTTCAAGCTGCTGTTTCGTCTCTTGGGCAACCATTGAGTGCGTCTCATGAAGCAACTTACGGAAGGACTCCAGCTCAGCAAGAGTGAAATCACGTTTGACAGCTGTTTTCAAAGTCTGAATAAACTCTGTCTCGTCAGATCCAGGCACATGTGCACTTGCAAATGCACACTTGGACAACGTATCCAACTGTTCATCCACCAATTTCTAAATGACCTGTTCACTCAGACCTGCTGTCTTTGAACACGGGTTCGCTGTCAGCAAACGACAGTGTGCCGGTCTCACTGAATGACATGAAAACAAAATTGAAATCCATGACATGCATGACAAGGAATCATGACATTTGTATTGAACTTCTCAGCAATATGGAAATCTGATTTCTCCACTGAGTACTGTGTTCTGGCATTTTACCGAGCAATTGATCATTCAAACTTCCCGTGATGCACTCAAACGAGGAGACGGCTCTGAAGTCAAGTGTTGATCTTTTCATGAAAGTCGTGAGTCCTCACAATATGGACTCATCTCATTTCAGGTTCTCATCCCAGACCGCGCATACCTCAGCACATACACACGACCAAAGAGCCACGACATGGGGCATTGCACAAACAGAACAACAAGATCATGCGACAATTGTTCCATGACCTATGCAGTCTCTTGTCCAGTCCAAGTCCGTCCACAAGACAGCAACACAAGACAACGACAGCTAACACTGGTGCATCTCTTAACGCAATTACACCCCGGTTTCTTGAGAAGCACTTGCACATCGTCCGTGGGGCAGCATAACAGCAAGATTGACCCGGGTTTTTGGGACCAGAAAAGGAGCTAATTTTGGCTTCGCCGTGGAGGGCTCCCAAAATATATATATTATATAAATATGGATATTCTATAAATTATAAAGATACCTCATTTTAATTTATAATCAAAATATAGAAATCATCAGACTACCCAAACGTCCATCTACTCATTGATCATATTTTGCAAATATTCTCAGCATAAATTAAACTTTTTTACAGACATGGACATATTGGGAAAAGTAAAATTTTACATCAAAACTGATTGCAATAAATGCCAATTGTCAGACGGGACTCAATCAGTTATGTCGCATCATTATGTTTAACAAGATAGTACTGATATGTTTTGAATTACATGAGCGGTTAATAGATATTTGATATGCCCTCGACTTGCAGAGGCTATCATATATTGATGTAGAATAAAATATATTTCCCGAAAATGATGTTTGATATTCTAAATATCCGCAAGGCAAAGAGCTCGGACATTGGATTTATTGCGATTTGACCATTTGATTTATTGATATCAATTTTTCAATAGAAAGAATCGAAAAAATGATTTGATTCGTCCACAAAATGAGATCTATTCTTCTGATAAAATGATTTGATTATCTATACGTGATGGTATATGGATTTGACTTTTTGAATTGATGCGATAATTCCAGAAATAGCACTTGATTTAATAACCGCCAAGAAGGATATATACGCACACCCAAGACACACTTGATCAGAACGGTCATTTCGAATTGGGTAGCTAGAATGCATCGGACGTGCACAAACACTACCCATAAATCTGACATGATGAATATATATATATATATATTTATATAAAGAATCCCAGGAGACAATGATAATATAAACCAACAACGATAAAATATATGTCCCCCCCAGCTGCGACTTAAATGCGCCCAGGGGCGGGACTATATATATATATAATATACACTGCAAGTACAGGTTCATGCGTCCATGAACCCATCCATCCCATCTTCCGTAATTTCGTTGGGCAATATAGGAAGATGGGCTGTTGCCCCCCTGCAATAAAATGATATAGAAATTTTACATGTCTTCAGATGTTAGACACACACACACATACACACACGCCCCTCCGCAGCGGGGCAACAATGAGATGAAAATAACGATGAAATGAATATGAAAAATGAAATGATCAATTGTTTAACCGGAACCCAGGATGGGAGAACACAAAAGAGGAAAGGAAGGGAGAAAACACACATCCAAACACACCTAGCCCGGAGCGGGCGAACCCTGAAAAGGCAAGGGCGAAGAAAAAAGGCGGACGGAGGACGGACCAAACCCAAACCAGAGGAGGGGGGGGGCGGACAGAAGCGCCTAACAAACTTAGAAGGCGAGAGCCAACACCTACCTGAGCACGCAACAGACCCAAACCTGACCTGGCACGCGAGGCCAACACATGAAATAAGGGACCAATGGGGGACTAAAAAGAACAAAAGATGCACTCTAGTACAGCGATGCAATTTTCGTGATAAGGCTCAAGGGCCCTCTGCTGTTATTTCAGTAGTTGAGCCTGGGCTCCATAGACGGCTTACATTATCAAAATGAATTATATGCAGAACTGACCTCACCAGACAACCATAAAGAGCAAGAATTCGCCATACTTGCAAACATGGCCTGTTGCCTGGTCATCATGTAACAGCTGTTGAGCAAAATTGAAAAAAAGAGGTTTTCAATCTTTGTCACAAAAAAGGTGGATGCCAGGCACGGCGCCAGTTGTTCAACACATTATTGACGACTATATGAATGCCCAATACAGCGACCAATGATTTGCAAACAGGTGAATGCCAGGCACGGCGGCCACTTATTCAACAATGAAAGGTGAATGATTGTTTCACTTTACTTAAACGAATTATTATTGTTAAAAGTGTTAATTCAGCTTTCGAGTCAAAGAATCCGGCAATTTACCTAGACAGATACTCCCCGAAAGGCTCATGCCATCATGACGGATTCCGACATAAGATTTGATCAGAACGGTCATTTCGAATTGGGTAGCTAGAATACATCGGAGGTACACAAACACTACCCATAAATCTGACATAATGAATATATATATATATTTATATAAAGAATCCCAGGAGACAATAATAATATAAACCAACAGCGATAAAGTATACGTCCCCCCCAGCTGCGACTTAAATGCGCCCAGGGGCGGAACTATATATATATATATATAACATACACTGCAAATACAGGTTCATGCGTCCATGAGCCCATCCACCACATCTTCCGTAATTTCGTTGGGCAACATAGGAAGATGGGCTCTTGCCCACCTGCAATAAAATAAGATAGAAATTTTAGATCTCTTCAGATGTTATCCATACACTCACATACACACGCACACGCCCACATACCCAAAAAAAAGGAAAATAAGAGACTGGGATTAAAAAAAATTGAATCTGGAAACCTGGCTTTGGGGGGTTTAGAAAGAATCTTGGTATTTGTATTTTTTGGTGTATTTTGTAGTGATGTAAAATTATAATAATTATAGGAAAATTATGGAAGATTACTATTTGCCAATTATTATAATGATTTTTTGGAGGATTTGACTACTTGAATTGATACCCAAATTCCGAAAGTAGCAATTTACTCATTGATTATGATAAAAAGAGGTCAATTTAATATATATATATATAAATAAAATATTAAATATATTAAATATAATTTATATATCATGAATGAAATAATATATTTATACAATTTATCTAAATATATTTTTAAATATTTTAAATCATTTTTCTTATTTATATCAGAAAATAAATATATTGGAACATTTATTTTTTTTCTCAAATATTAATTTGATTTATTTATTAATTTTAAATATATTTTAGAATATAAAATCGATTGGGGAGGAAAATATTACATCCAAAAATATATAAATATATCCATTCGATAAGAATGATTCAAAATAAGATTTTCATGAATAATGATTCAAAAAAATTTGAGCAAATAATATGAAATCTTAGAAATCAATATTTATATTATGGAAATCATTGCGGAGATATCATTAAAAAAATAGATTTCGTATTTTTATATTATATTTTTCTCGATTTTGATCTGATAGGATCAAAAATTCAATTTTATATCATATATTAGATTTATATTTTCTATAGATTGAATAAATAAGTAAATTCTCTGATTAAAAGATTTTTTTTTTTTCAATCTTGAAATTTGGGATTTTTAAAATGGGTCTGATTTTGTCGTTCTGAAAATTGGATAATTCCTTATATTCCATAAAATTTAAATCAAGGAAAATTAGTAGAATATAATATTATATATAATTATTATTATTGTACTGGACATCTAAAATGGCAAAATGAGATTTTTCCGATTTTTTTTTCGGTCAAAAGAACAAAATCCCTCAATTTTTAAAATTTCTAATTCTATCCATCCATGATTATGCAAACTCCCATAATCCATCAAAATGATATCCGAAAAAAAATATCAAATATAATTTATATAAATTCTAAATTCATTAATTTTTCAAAATAAATAAAATTAAGATAAGATCAAATAAATTTCAGATAATATAAATCATTTCTGGACGGAAATAATATTAAACTAAATCAAAAAAAAAAAAGATTTCTAGGAAAATAATTCTAAGATGATATCCAATTTCATCAAATCAAATGAAGGAGATTTTCTATAAAAAAGAAATATTAGAATAATATCAAATAGATCAAATTAAATATCATAGGCTTCTATAAGGAGGTAATGCTAAGATAATACCCAACAAATCAGGGCGATTCTTCAAAAGAAATTAATATTAATATAATATATAATTAAAGCAAATCAAATACGGAGCGAAGACGGGAATTTCTAAAAATCGGACGAACATCGAAACGAATTAACCGACGAGAACCTTAAATTAATCCAGAGCGTAGAATCATAACGATAGAGAATATAATACAAGAAATTAGAAATAAATTATAATAAAGAAAAAAAAAATATAATAAATATATATTATTTAAATAAATTAAATAAAAAATATATAATATTATTTATTTAATTTATTCCAAAAATATATTATATAAATATATTATATATATATTTAAACAATTATTTTTTTTAGAATTGCTTAAAATTTCTATTCCCTATAATATAATTTAAAAATATTAAATCATATTAATTAATTTTCCATATAATATATTCTTTATTTAATTCCATTCAAATATCATTTATCATTAATTTTCAATTTATATTTTATAATTTATAATTATAAACCAATTTTTTCATCAATCAATAAATATTTATTAAATAAATATTATTTATTAATCCTAAATTTTCAAATAAAATATATTTAAAATATTCCGCATATATATATATAATAATATTGTTCATTTATTCAAATATATATAAAGATAAATTTCAAAGATACCATTTATTTATTAAATAATATAATTTATTCATATAAATTTAAATCTAAATATTTTTTCTATATAATATTTTTCATATTATTAAAAAAATATCAAAACCTTTATTTCATATTATAAAGATATATTTCAATAATATCAATTATATATCTATATATATATATATCATATCATTCATATATAATTTAAGAATAAATATTCATTCATGCTCAAAAAATTTTTTTTCAATTATTTTATATTTAAAAAAATAAGCAAATTCCGTACGAGGCGGGTGGTGAAAATTTCCAAAAGAAAAGAAACTTAAGACGATAAGATCAAAACACAATTTTTGCCTATAGGAGCTGGCGGGAAAAATCATAATGTCGTAACTCTGCTCAACGCGTTTGGACTTTGGCATGAAATATCGTGATGTCTTGCAATTTGTATTGTGTTCCCACCTTCGTGAAGATGCCTCCATTTACCCTGTATCGCAATTTCATGACACCGAAGTTTACATGCCTGGTGAAGCAGTTTTTCCATTGGTCAGCGCGGCCGAAGCCATTCGTCATAATCTTGTTTCAGTCTTCGGATCTCCCCTCAACCTTCTGAACAATTCTTATTTGTTTCCACGTTTTCTCACCTTTTCTTGCCGCTTTCCATCGTGTTCTCACCTTTCTCAATGGCTTTTATCTAAGCTGAGCTCTCCTCAACTTCTTTCTTTGGTTCACTCCTTCTTTGACCGCCTCGTCTCAACTCTTCCTACCTTTTCTGACCTACGCTAAAATCATCTGACCTCTTCTCAGCTCATCTCAAGTCTTCACACTTCACACTCCACACTTCACACTTCACCCTGCACTCTGAAAGCTCCACACTGCACACTTCACACTCCACTTCACACTGCACTCTTGACGCTCCACACTTCACACTTCACCCTGCACTCTGAAAGCTCCACACTGCACACTTCACATTCCACTTCACACTGCGCACCGCACTCTTCACGCTCCACACTTCACACTTCACACTCCACACTTCACACTGCACTCTTCGCACTCCACACTTCACACTGCACTCTTGTGTGAGGTGTGAGGCGTGACGTGTGACGTGAGAAGTGTGAGTTGTCTTCACACTGCGCTCTGAATGTCCACACTTCACACTGCACTCTTCACACAACACTTGACACTTCACACTGCGCTCTTAAAGCTCCACACTTCACACTTCAGACTCCACTTCACACTGCACTCTTCAAGCTCCACACTTCACACTGCACACTGCACTNACACTTCACACTGCGCTCTTAAAGCTCCACACTTCACACTTCAGACTCCACTTCACACTGCACTCTTCAAGCTCCACACTTCACACTGCACACTGCACTCTTCACACTCCACACTCCACACTTCGCACTCCGCTCTGAAGGCTCCACACTTCACACTGCACTCTTCACGCTCCACACTTCACACTTCACACTGCGCTCTTAAAGCTCCACACTTCACACTTCACACTGCACTCTTCNAAGGCTCCACACTTCACACTGCACTCTTCACGCTCCACACTTCACACTTCACACTGCGCTCTTAAAGCTCCACACTTCACACTTCACACTGCACTCTTCACACTCCACACCTCACACTTCACCCTGCACTCTGACAGCTCAACACTGCACACTTCACACTCCACTTCACACTGCACTCTTCACGCTCCACACCTGACACTGCACTCGTCGCACTCCACACTTCACACTTCACACTGCACACTTCGCACTCCACACTTCGCACTGCACACTGCGCTCTTCACGCTCCACACTTCACACTTCACACTCCACACTTCACACTGCACTCTTCGCAGTCCACACTTTACACCGCACTCTTCACACTCCACACTTTGCACTGCACACTGCACTCTTCACACTCCACACTTCACACTGCACTCTTCACGCTCCACACCTGACACTGCACTCTTCACACTCCACACTTCACACTTCACACTGCGCTCTTAAAGCTCCACACTTCACACTTCACACTCCACTTCACACTGCATTCTTCACGCTCCACACTTCACACTGCACTCGTCGCACTCCACACTTCACACTGCACTCTTCGCACTCCACACTTCGCACTGCACACTGCACTCTTCACGCTCCACACTTCACACTTCACACTTCACACTCCACACTTCACACTGCACTCTCCGCACTCGACACTTCACACTGCACTCTTCACACTCCACACTTCGCACTGCACACTGCACTCTTCACACTTCACACTGCGCTCTTCCCACTCCACACTTCCCACTGCACTCTTCAGGCTCCACACTCCGCACTGCACACTGCACTCTTCACGCTCCACACTTGAAACTTCACACTTCAGACTTCACACTGCACTCTTTGCACTCCACACTTCACACTTCACACTGCACTCTTCGCACTCCACACTTCACACTTCAGACTGCGTTCTTCCCACTCAACACTTGACACTTCCCACTCCACACTCCACACCTTGCACAGCACACTGCACTCTTCACACTCCACACTTCACACTGCACTCTTCATGCTGCACACTTCGCACTTCACACTGCGCTCTTCACACTCCACGCTTCACACTTCACATTCCACACTTAATCTCATCTCATCTGACCTCTCCTCACCTTAATCCCAACTCATCTCTTCTTATCTCATTCCATCTCTTCTCAAATGTTATATAAGCTTGCACACAGCACTTCCCACTACTACTTTGTACTGCAAAGCTTGCGCAAAGCACTTCCCACGAGCGACCCCAGCTGCACTTGCCGCGCGCACGAGCTACCCTTCATCGCCGCCGGAAGCCACCTTACCCGAAAAAACAAAAATGTTTCGTGGCCCGGCTACCTCCCAAATGCAAACCCTATGCAACATTCATGCAGCCATCACCATGCGTCTTGCAACCTCACCTGGCCAACCCGCATGTCTCTACGCACAGAGGAACACAACATGCCAACAATCATGCCGCCATTCCACCTCGATCTGCAACCACAGATTCCACAAACGCATAGAACTATGCACACAAGAACAGGCCCACATTGCAAAACACCATGGAGGAACCGATTCGACACACGAGCGACCCCAGCCGCATCCGCCGCGCGCACAGCTACCCTTCATCGCCGCCGGAAGCCCCTTTACCCGAAAAAACACAATGTTCCGTGCCCCGGCTACCTCCCAATGCAAACCCTACATGCAACATTCATGCAGCTCACAATGCGTTTTGCCACATCCCGTGTGTGTATTGTTGTGTGATGTATGGTTGTGTGAGGTATGGTTGTGTTATGTATGGTCGTGTGATGTATGGTTATGTGATGTATTGTTGTGTGATGTATTTTTATGTGACTTGTTATGTGATGCATTGTCATGTGAATTGTTCTCTGACTTGTTCTTTGATGTATTGTTATGTGAGTTGTGATGTGAGGTATTGTTACGTGAATTGTTATGTGATCTTTATTATGTGAATTGTTATGTGAATTGTTATGTGATGTATTGTTGTGTGAATTGTTAAGTGATGTATTGTTAAGTGATGTATTGTTATGTGATGTATTGTTGTGTGGTGCTTTGTTATGTGATGTATTGTTGGTTGATGTATTGTTATGTGATGTAGTGTTATGTGGTGTAAAGTCCCACAATTCTATTTGTCCGTAACTCGAAAGATTGCTTCGCAGCTTCCTTTGACCATATCGATTGGGTCCATGATAGGTGTATCCCCACAATGTGGTCCGCCAGGTATAAGTTGGTCTGAACCCCATCAACTACAGCTCTTATTACCATAAACCTTGGAGCGACCATGTTCCACTATTGACTATGTATATCCCATTGTTCTTGAACTCATCACCATTATCATCACAATCTGTGCTTGGTTTCATAGCTATATATACCCAGCATATGCCATAACTCAGAGTTTCTCTGGCAAACTTCTTTTGACAAGGAATAAAATCACAACCCTTTTGGTCAAATCATGGTAACCTCTGTATGTACTACAATGCATCAACAAACAAAAAACATTCCTGCAAGTGTGATTCCGAGCCTTTTTTGGGCAAAGCGAGAAAAGAGTTCAGTTCTGGCAGCTCGGGCCCTTCAGGCAACGGCGCCGGTCTACTGGCTGAAGTGCCCCCTATTGAAAGCTCACATCATTTGGCAGCCTTCATCGCGCTTGTCCTGGAAAAATGAGATATGTCGAATATGTATGCACCTGTCTGTAATGAGAGGTGCAGAGTGCAACAGTCTCAGATTTCCACCTTTCAATTGCTGATGATTCTTCGATTACACGACTTCAAACAAGTTTCTTGGATGTATCAACTCTCAAGTCTCTCAAGTGTCCTGTCGGACAGTCGGAAGGCTTGGAATTGGGTTCCTGCCAATGATCTGCGGCTGACGCAACAGACAGCAAATGCAGCACCAAATCAGCTGTCCAATCGTCCAATCCTATCCATACTCTCACTGACGCAACTCAAACAAAGCGCACCCAGAGATGGATTCATGGTGTGCACCATCCTTCTCGTACGTCCTGACATAGCTGGATGAAATTAAGACGGTTGAAAGATTGAGCATTTCTGACAGAGCTTCGTATTGAGTTGCCAGCTGGTTGGGAATATATTTGTCCTCAGAACACAGGGCGAAGGAAGGCATGTCTGCGACGGGAGTCCGCATGTCTCGCCTCAATTGGTCCCCTGAACTTGTAAAGGCCATGCAAGCACACAAGTGATTTGAGGGGTAAATACCAATTGCATCTGGGGTACGTCCATGTTCCAATCCTGAGCGCATTCCGGTACAGACCCGGCGGAAACACAGAACGAGAACATGAACTTTGAGTCAAATTTTGAAACGTTGTTAATCCCCAGCCCTTCCAAAAATTCGAATGAACTGGGGATCATCTTCCAATCCAAGGCTAGGAAGTGACAACCTTCTTCGACACTCAACACATTTCGTGACAAAATCCAAAGGGTGTAATACACGCGCCAATCTAGTAGTGGTAAGAACTATGAACCTTCATTTCCTTGGCGTGGTCGGTCCCCTGCCTTCTTGATGAGGCTCATGGAAGTTCGCGACCTCAATGCCGGTATTGCTCAGCACAGCGCTCCAGGAAAGAGCTGCTGAGGCGTTGGCTCCGGCGGATTTTGCCCTGGCAAACCAAAGCCCAACCTCAATGGATCCAATTGGAAACTACCACGGAATTTACCAGTAAACATATTGTTTTCCTGCAACTTTTCTACTTCAAAAACAACTTTTGGGAAAACTTGCTTCTTGTCATGGAAGCCGAACAAGGCGAGCCAACGAAACAACATGCATCATGTACCCAGCAAAAGCATTCGTTGGCCGATATAATCTCTTTTTCCGTCAGAAGTGCTGAAGACATTGCTTGTTCTGTCAGATCTGTTCGCCTGCAATCTCTCAGCTCCATGTTCCAGGGACATGCTTGATACTGTGCATCCAGGGACAAAATTACTTACTACCCGCAATGGACATGGCCAAAGTGGGTGGTCCCCTATCGGTTGTGAAGGTTTGTGCTTCCATGCTATGTGCCAAAATAGGGTATCGGTAAGTGGGTGGTCCCCTATCGGTTGTGAAGGTTTTCGCGCAAATTTGAACATCCCAAGTCCACTCCCTACTACTTTAGTCTTCCACTACTTTTGTCGGTTTCTCATATCAGAAAAACATCAATATTGTATAGCAGCCTGTTCTATGGTTGTTTGGGTCACACGTCCCCGAACCAGCTTGAGACCAATTATGTTCATGTCAGACAGAATATGCAAAATCAAATCAAGCCGACAGTGGGGTATTGGTCGACAAACATATTTTACACAACCAACGATATGAAATGAAGAATGCACTATGCCACGGTGCAATTCTTGGGCCAACCCCCACCAAAATGTTGGCAGATCCAGGAGGAAAAACCATGGGGTTTGCGATCCCTGTTTTCTTTTAAGCAACAAAACTGTGTGTGTGTGTGGCATCCCTTGTTGTCCGCTGACAGGGTAAGGACAGCACGCTGGATCATCGTAGCTTCCACCTCCAGGTGTGAACCTCCCGCTGCTCCGGTTTCCCAGCATCGCAAACGGTCCATCTGTCACAGAGGCCCAGAAAACAAAAGTCTCAGTGAAGGACATGGCATGACCGTCACGTCGCAAAGAAGTGCCTGACAAGAACAAGCCATTCGTGCAGCAATTCAGCTGTGGAATGATCTTGATCATGTTCTCTAGCGCTTGCGCCCCGTTCTGCTTGGATCAACATTGAAATCCCAAGCCCTCGAAACGAACCATGGTTGCTGATGGTTCTGAGACCTGCACCCAATTCAGGCCTCTTGTGAAATTCCACTGACCTATGCTAGCCCAAAGACATGTCTTGTGGCTTTAATCATCTTCTGCCATTGTAACCTATCTCTTGTTGAAAGGTTGCAAGACTTTGCAAGCAGCACCTATGGTCCACTGAGCTGTTCACATCATGGAGTCTGGATCCCTCAGATTCATGTGGTTCACAGCTGGACGGATCAAAACACCGCATCCTCCCAGGGAGATTTTTGATTCACGACAGGACGATATAGGCCAAACTTCTGAGGACTCCCCCAAATAGCCATAGCAACAGCTTCAACTAATCTGAGATAAGCACCGGGTCTGTGCTTGCCTGGCACTGGCCCCAGCAATAAATGGTGAAAATGGTAATGCATCCACCCAAACATGGGAATCACTAGCAATCTATTGGCCTTAGAGGAGGTCAAATCATTCAACAGAATCCAATCACCGAAGGCAAGGGCTCAATTGCAGCCAAAGCACAGGTCGTCCACCTCAATCCAGCAACGTGCGCCACAGGTCAAGCAGCTGCACTTTATGGTGCTGAGATGTGCTGAGGGTCACGCACTGCTGTATTCATCGCCATATTCGTAGCCATCCGATGACCTAGGTGTCTCTGGAACGTTTGTATGAGAATCACCGCCACTTACATTTTTTTGCAAAATGAAGTCAAAAAGCCAATCCAGGCCATCTGCAAAAGGATGCATGAAAAATGGTGGTCTCTATCTGTCAGCATCTTCTGCAGACATGGCTTTTTTGCACGTCATGAATGCAATTGAGCTGCATGAAGGGGTCATTCCTGCAGTATTGCTCACCATGCAGGGGCTCACTGTCGAAGCTCCAGACATGGGTGGCTTCCCCAACAAACCATGCCCCACACCCAGCTCCTGTCGACGGGAAAGGCAAACTCAATGGACTGGTTGGGGTTGGGCATCCTGCGGCGTGGCCAAGGCCCAAAGGTGAAGGGAATGAGGCATCCGGCATCGTTCCGTTTGACAGATTCAGTTCATTTCAATTCTTTGGGCTCATCATTCAAGGGATTTTTTCTTTTTGGATGATTTCAGAGCTGGGTGTTGTTAAACTTTTGGGACTCATTGATTCACACCTGGCCGTCTTTGAAATCCCGCATTCTACACCTTTCCATTGACTGAACGGTTTGATTCAAGGACAGACATCTGGAAACGTCCATAGCCTCTGACTGGAGCCGGTCTTCTGCACCTCTGCTGATGGTCCATCCCAAAATCTGGCTTCACCCCCCAGGACCAGTCTGAAGGAAAGAAATCCAGATCTTGGGAACATTTAGGGAAGCCTTCCTGGATATCCAACACGCTGGCTCTGATCCCATCTGTCCTTTCACACGCAGCGTGCAGCTAAACTTGAGCATAATTTGATATAATTTGCAACCCCATCAAAAATGCATAAATGCGCGTTTAGATTTGTTGGTCATGATCATAGGTTCTTACTTAGGGAAAATCCTCGTGTCCTGTTAGCAATGCATTGCTCCGGCCTCCCGAAGCTTTGCTCGTCGCTCAGCCTGCAACACTTAGGGTGTTGATACCTTGAATTTTTCGACATCAAATTCAACTTTGCGTCTTGTTGGGAAGACTTATCTTTCAGTTGGATACATTCCAAGCTTCTGTTGATATATTCCACTTTGTTCTGGTGAAACCCCCGGTCCAAGGCGTTCCTATCGCAATTTGCTGGTGAAAGGTCACATATTAGCCGAATCCACATTCTTCCTGGTTAAATGTATTTTTGTCGTGTGTATATGGTATCCGCCTAGTTTGATGTCACCCCAACATGACAGGCCCCCCCCGCATCCATCCATCTGAAGGAGCCTGCTCAAACTCCTCACGAGACAGCACTCCATCGTGATTTGTGTCCATAGCTTCAAAAAGCTGTTGCATCTGCAGATGGGACGGGAAGCCACCCATTGGAGAAATTCAGAAGATAATGGGGATAGAAAAAGCATCCAAAGGTATTTCTCGTTTTTGAAATCGCATCAAAAGTATTCAAATGTGAGGACGTCAAATGGGACCCCAATTCTCCCACTGTTTGACCATGAAAAAAGCACCTAATATTTGAATCCAGCAATACGCAGGGGATATGAAGGCACCGACATCTCTAGTTTGGTGAGGACAACCGGTTGGAGTGGCATCAGGGCGTCAGATCCATGTGGTTCCGCAACCCATAATTGGTCTTCTTTGAAAACACCCCCAAAAATCTTATGGGTTTCCCCACGTAAGCATCTCTTTTCTGTGGACCGGCCATCTGTATCAACTATCTTCTCAACAGACCTTGGTATCTTTCAAGGAACCCCCTAATTTGAGGAAATATCTGCGAGGACTTGCCCAAAAATGGGAAATACCCTGAACATTCCCTTTGCGAAACCGGAAAATCATGTTCTTGCTGTTCCGTCCTGCATGCTCCTCTCCTCCTCCTCTCCACCCCTCCGCTGTCACACTCAACATTGTCCCGCACAACTCTGTTACACACAACATTGTCTCTCACACACACACAACTTTGTCGCCAAC
Organism: Symbiodinium sp. clade C Y103; assembly: GCA_003297045.1. Taxonomy (NCBI): domain Eukaryota; class Dinophyceae; order Suessiales; family Symbiodiniaceae; genus Cladocopium; species Cladocopium sp. clade C. The sequence goes on along the minus strand of BGPT01000864.1, from coordinate 54,715 downwards.
AGCCTTGTCACACATATGACTTTGTCACACAGAACTCTGTCCCACACACAACTTTGCCACACACAGAACTCTGTCACAAACAACTTTGTCACACACACAACTCTGTCACAAACCGCATCGTCACACACACACACAACTCTGTTACGCACGACATTGTCACACACACACACAACTCTGTCACATGCAACCTTGTCACACACACACACAACTCTGTTACACGCAACTTGGTCGCTTACAACATTGCCACGCACAACTTTGTCACGCAGATACACACACACAAAACTCTGGCGCTTCTGGCGCTGGGCTGGCTCAGGTGGCGCACTTTGGTCTGTGTGACGCCGCGGCTGTCTTGCCCAGTGCCGTAAATGCCACACATGCCACGCAAGAGCATCATGAATGTCACCAAGTCCCATGCAAAAGCACGATGAATGTCACCATGTGACAAGTTCTGTGTGACAAGGTGGTGAAAGAGTTGTGTGTGACAGAGTGAAGCCGGCGCAGGACAACAATGATGTGGGATATGGTACTCATCGGGTTGGCTTAAGGGGAAAGATGCAGGAAGTCATATTTTTTAAGCAACAATGGGTGCTTGCAGAAAAGGACATCATAAAACCAATTCCAGAAATTACGCCTGCTTCATTCAATGTCTCCCAATCAACAGCGAGCGGATGTCTGGCTCTCACCCCACACTCCAAGTATCCATGCCTCGGATTCTCTGGTTTTGTTCCTGGCCGAACTGGGGAATTGTGGAGAACTTTCAAGTTTATGGCTATTTGAAAGTGGAGAAGCGGAGAAAGAATCGTATGAGATGTGCAAATGTGCAGTGACTTGCAAAATTAAACTGATTGTGAAACTTTGTCGGATGCAATGTTGTGGGTTGGCTTGCCTTAGTTCCTTGTTTTCATTTGCCAGGGCAAGCCCCTGGGAATGCCTCATGTTGGCGATGAATGAGCCATCTGAGTCAGGCCTGGGCGAGGCAAGCAGGTTCTGCCATTGGCAATCCAGCACCCAACAGCACAGCCCACACCATAAGTGAATCAACTGTGGACAATTTGGATTTGGTGAGTCCTTTTTTCCCAAGTCTCCGTAGACACTTGACTATCATCTTGAATCATGATACCATGCGAACATATGCGAGCTAAGTCATCTTATTAAGGATTTTGTTTCGAAGCTGTTGTATATAGTCTTGTTGAAACATGGGGAACCCTTGAATTGACGTTGATCATCATCATCATCATCATCATCGTCATCATCATCATCATCATCATCATCATCATCATCGTTATTAAACACCAACTTGAATGGTATACCCCATATTCAGGCACACCCATATGATTCATATGATGCCAACTTAAGCTCCAAAAGTTTCCTCCACTTCGCCTTTTGCCAAGGAACGATGAGGATTCCTCCTTCATGCGGGCCTCAAACGCCTCATCGCAAAAGGGGGAAAATCGATCAAAAACTCTGCTGATGCGCTACATGAAATAGAACATCTCCAACTGGGACGGGTTGTACCACCCATTTCTGGCAATTTTTTCATGCGCTGATTTTATGGGCTTACCGCACTGCCCTGGTTTTCACGTGAAAAAGCAGCTGGTGTGCATGGGTGTTCCCCAACTTTGTCACCATAAGTTTCACACCATCATCATCTGGAATCTGGATAGTAAATGAAGGGTCACTAGCTAGTCTCATGGACCCTTGTGGAAAGCCTTGCAGGCTGCTTGTATGCTTGCAGTTGACGATATCCCCACCTTTGCTTGGAATATTGCCGATTCTCCGCAACTTGAAGATTTACCACCAAGCAGTGGTATTTGACTTTCATTTGGTCCCTAGATTGCAGATCTACTTTCTGCATCTAGTCTGCTGATTACAATCTCCTTAGCTACAACCCCATAATTTGTAGCCGTTCATGTATCTACGGCTGAACAATACACGGCAAACCATCCGGCTGAGTAAGCAAACAAGTAGAGTAAAGTTCTACTATGAAAAGCAAATAAAACGATTACTCGGATCATTGGTACCTACACATGGAACCAAGGCTGTTCCAGACCAAAGCGCACGCAAGGGTTCTTACATGTTCTAACGTACTCCGCGTTTGTTTGCTACATATCCATTCTTGCTGGTGACATTTTCATGTTCCATCGTCTTTCGGTCCCTAGTCTTGTTTGCAACATCCCGTTGAGTAGTTTGTAGTATCCTAATTTCCTGTTGCTTCTGATCCCACTTGGGGTTGTCTGACAATTTGTAACCCCATTCCATCGAATTGTTTTTCATCTTGAATATAGCCATAGTGGGGTACCCCTATTCCCCTATTTTGAAACAACCTTCCAAAAAAAAACCATAGGTCCAATGAAATATCCCAATCATATCTCCAATTCATACCCAGTGCGGTTGCTTCTCTAATCCATGCATTCCATAATTATCCCATTATATCCCAAAGTATCCATGACATCCACGTATCCACTATACCCTGCTAGGCTGGAGCCCCGGACGGCTTGTTGTGCCATCATGGACCACTGGAGACGACTGGCCTGATGGAAAATGCTCTGCTGGCCTTGGATTATACCATGTTAAATTGATAAAGATGCATATCATGTTATATATAAATGTGTATAATATGATATGGGTAATGATACATACCCAATTGAAAGGTGATATAGAGGCATCGTCTTTCACACTTGTTGATATTTTCAACCCAACCATGCGGGCGTAACCAGCACAATTTGGGATTGTACCCCCGCCGAACTGTGAAGATTTCATCAACCGGAAATGGTCATGTGAATCAACAAAAACACCTGGTTGGTGGTCGAGCCACAAATCCAAAAAAAGGCTCATCATCGGTATGGAAAGTCATGCCACACCGTGATACTGAAAGGGAAGCATTTGACTGGCGCTGATCACCAATGGTCCAAGCTCACCATCCCTGCCACTATGCTCGTAGCAAGGGTTTTCAGGTACTTCCTTCCACGGCGTACTACTTGTCAGTTAATCACCATTCCTTAACTGACAAATCCCTTTTTCGGAACGCAATAAATCTTACCGTTACCAGTCATTACTATAGTTTTAACTCAATACTTTCCATTCTTTGAAGATTTTCTCGTTGTCCAAAATCAAGATTTTGAAACTGGCCAGCCTTCTCATTGTCCTCCGAGGGTGATGCCTGTGAAGCATGTCATTGATCAATTGACACAGGGTATCTATGGAATTCTATGGATATCAAAACAAAAATTGCGGTGAAATGGAAGGTGTTGCAATGTAGCAATTGAAATCTCATGCGTTTTTGTTGAAGAAAGGGGCTCATTCGTACAACCTTCCAATACCGGGGTGTTTCATGACTCGTCAAGATTCATGACCCAAGTGTGGGATGCAATCATCACAACTGGGAGTAACAAACCAAGCACGAATGAGGATGTCATCCAAACAAATGACAGAACATGACAGAAAATGGAGCTAATACCTGGATGATTGAAACCTATGTGGTTCAAACCCCAACACTCCGTTGATCTTACACTGGTTACTCTTGCTATGTACCGCGCAGACCAGCATGTCAACACTCATTGTAGCTGGATTTTGCTCCAGTGGTTCTAAGCATCCTGTGGACTTTGTTCGCATCCATGTGGATATTTTCTAATGAGATGCCATCTACATATCTATTGGGATGTTATCCAGTGTTGTCTATTTGGATGGTATGGAATTGCACTCATCAATCGGATGAAACTTGGATTTGCAGCTGCTGTTGATACTCCATTTCTTTTGACTGCCAGCCTTCTTCTGCCTCGGCCAAGCGATGAGGATGGGACCGGTCAACCGGGATGGGTTTGTTACATTTGACATCATTTGACTCTGGCATTTCTACGTCATTTTGCTCAAGGCTACCAGAAGCGGAAACAATTGGAATTCAATGATCTATCCCTAGAGCATAGGTTCCACACTGAGGGCCGGTTTCATTCTGACGAGAACTCTATATCTGGAAGGGGTTGAATATCTATTGGGTCCTCAAAGTCTTCACAGCAACTTCTACATGTTTATTTGCAGCAATTCTCGTCGAGATTGTCCAGATTTAGTGATGTCCTTGCTGTTGGATCGGCGCGTCTCTGGATTTCACTGGATTCCACTGCACCAAGGTTCGGGAATCCCCACCTCTCCACCATCATGTGAAGCATTTTCTTCACATCCCTGACCAAAGGACAGGGGGTGACAGTGACAGGGTGAAAATGGACGCAACCATCAGGATGCAACAGGTTTCACTATCAAACCATAACCACCGGAAACCTTGATGTATGGAAATTGTGGTAGAGTTGGTAATTCGGACTTGGGGGATTTGAGCCTTAAATCTCCTCCACCAGTTGGTATGGCCAATCAAGTCTACACCACCAAGGTGCGTGAACTTACAAAACATTACATGGATCAAAATCGGTACACTGCACCAACAAAATTGGGCATCCATGCTTTGGGAGCCAAGAAATTTGACACAGCCACCTGTTTCAAGAACTACTGATGATCAAAACCAATCATATGTAGATAAAAGACATGCAAATATTGGTGCTATACCCACATGATGATACAAACATCGTCATACCAACTGCAGGGTTTCTGCCAAGCAGCACAATCTCACCCTCCATGAAGTTGAGTCGCCTTGGAAATCGCGGGGGAAGATTTCAGAGACTAAGCTGAAAATCGTATTTCCGATTCAAAAACGAGGGGTAGTTCATGCATTTCCAAAATCTCCCAGTTTCTTGTCTTTCACTGCTCATGGCAAGTGCTAGATACCCTGCAAACAGATCTAGTTTCAAGCTGGATGATGCATTTTTGGCAGTTACAAACAGTTCGTAGCAATCAAGATTGATCAACCAACCATGTCCCTGGACAGAACATATTCACCCAACCACGCACCGAACTTGGAGTGCTAACTTTGGGCGCCACAACTCCAAACCCTTGACAGCATTCCTCAATGTATCCAAATATCATTGGATATTGGATACATATATATATATATACATATACATATACATACATATACATGTATATAAAGATATCCCACCAATACACCCATTATATCCTATCATATTCCCCTTGTATCCCCATGATATCCTCATTTAATCCCATCAGTTGACTGTTGGCCCGAGGCGCTGCGCTTGCATCTGGCTTTGATTCCACAGGATTTCCAAGGGATGGGCCCTGCAACAGTGGGTGGTGAAAGTGGAGGGCTTGTTATTCCACAATGAGACTATGGAATCCCAAGAAGATATAGATAGATGATACAGAAAAAAACAGATGATATCCATATAGATGATATAGATAGATATAGATAGATGTAGATAGATGTAGATAGGATATAGATAGAATATAGATAGAAAAGATACAGAAGAGAGACAGAAGATAGATAGAAAATACATAAAATATAAATAGAATAAAGATTGGAGTAGAATATAGATAAAGTATTGATAGAACATAGACATAGACAGAATATGGATAGAATATACCAGGTTACTAATATAAGGGTTGATATATATATATATATAATGGGGATGGAGAATGGAAATGTATATATATATATATGTATATCTTTTTAAAGATCATATACAACCTTACACAAACACCAAACTGGAATTCCACTCCAAATACTGAATCGGGATAAAATGGAATAGACAATTTAATCTAGATGTACTTGGGGGTTTGAAGCCACTGAAAATGAGGGATCTACCCATCAAGAAGTGGGAAAATCACTGGACAACCATCATATAATATCGCATGGATATATAGGGCTTTTAGCATCCAACATAGTGGTGCATCATGGTCGAACCAGCCTAGAAAATTTCATATACAGCCAATACAATAGTAGGTAGTTCACCCACATGAACCCTGGTAGAATGTATTGGATTTATTCATCGGGGGGCCAGACTCGAGGAGAAATCTCAGGTGGATGGGATTAGCAAAACTCTTGGATCTTTAAATCCATAGATGTTCAACCACATTTTCTGGATGTTGAATTTTCATGGCCAATTTTGGATGCCTTGCAAACATCAAATTTTAGTTGGTCAGGCCACTACACCCTCATCTAAATAGCAAAACACAAACTGTACTAAACTGTCCATCCAGTTGGTTTTGCTACTTACATAAGCTATATCCTACTTTTTGTGGCTTAACTCCCAGTTTTGCTGGACATTCACCAACATCTTTACATGGCCAACCCATCCAAGTGGCTTTCCCAGTGTTGACTCATAGCTGAGCCTTGAACATACCTTTCTCCTCATGATACTGGTTGGTTGAAACGTGTCCTTGCTATAGGTTACAATAGTCCCCAATTTCCGAAGCAGGTAGTATCACATCCGATAGTGCCCATTCAACCATCATGTATCAATTATATCCATATATGTTTTAGGCTTAGAAACATGCTTAAGTCAACCAGCTCTTCAAAATCATACTCCGTATCCTGAGGGATAAACAAATATCCCATGATATTCCCATATACTACCATTTATTGTTGCTTATACCATCTTATACCCTTGTTGTTGATGGGATTTCACTCCACATTTTTTCACTTAACCCATCCACTTGCTGCACCTGGGCTGAGGCATCATTTGCATCTGTGGCATGGCTACTCCTGGCGATGTCGCACTTTGGAGCGACGTGTGGAGACTACGACGTCGTTGAAAATGGCATGGGTCATGTCAGTTCTGTCGTAAAGTGGCGGAATTTCTTTTCAAACAACATACCTATGGTGCGAAACTGTTCATATGATTCTTCCTGTAGTTTGTGCCCTGAGAACACCTGTTCTTTGCAGTATCTTCGTATCCAGGACCTGCAATCAAGGGTCTGGACAAACTAATTAGGCAGGGTTTTCCCTCAAGAACTAATGTCCTTCTCCTGAAATGATCCTCCCAATTTTCCATGAACAGCCAAAGGGTAATTAATCCGGGCTTGACAGCCATAAACATTCAGCGTTTTTTTTGTAAAAAAAGGGCTAGGCAATCGATGACTGTTTCTTATTCCTGTAAGTTGTCTGCTCACTTGGAAAATATGTTGACCCAAAGCACCCCCCCGCAGTCCAACTGGTGGTGCGCCAGATGATCTTCGTGTCACATCCAAAGGTGTCCTTGGACGCGTCAACAATTGTGGAACTTTCTAGCAATTTTTTTGGCACAAACCAACCTACAGTATCCTCCACTATCAATGTATCCATTGTACTTTTCCGGACAAAAACCTGATATAAGTGTGTATATATATATATATATCCGTACCGAAATTACACTCCCTATGTGTTTGTCAGTCAGTATCAAAGGTGGTAAATAGATTGGTTCGGATATCGTGGCTGTGCCTGTATTGCAGCTACTGACTAAGATCCGCGGTAATCTTGGTGTTGTTCAGAAAATCGGAAGGAACCTGCTTGGAAGAACACCCCGAAGTCAGCCCAAAATAACATATGATTTGCATGAACCACCAGATCGACCCTGTTTTCTTCGCGCCCGGAGGCTCTTTTTTCATACGAATGTGCTTCAACATATTCAACGTGGCAATGGATCAAGACCCCAGTGCTCTTTTGTTCACATTGCAATAACATAAACTCACCGGTGAATAGCCTGGATCTTCATCCCCCCCAAAAAATTGTAAGATCATGTGGTATGACCCGTTTCCATGCTCGAATCCCAAATGTTGCGCGTCCACCCCATGGTCCCAGAATTGTATGAAGCGAACAAATATGAGAAACCCATAGGTTTACCGGCCAAAAAAATATGTCCCATCAACCAATACAATGACCTGTGGGTTTATCAAATTCAAGCTTTTTGAAACCTCATTGTCCACAATCAACTCGGCAAACACAGTATTGCATCGTTGATCCTTATTTCATATCCTATGAAATATCCTCACGAGGAAGCAAGAAAACAACCAGAGTGGGGAATCCCGTTGCTGCTCGGTACATTCTCATGTCATTAAGAATCACTCCCATGGTATTCCCATCACGTACTCTCATTACAATAAATTCCCACACAAGTACTGGTCAAATCCCCATAATCTCATAATATCTTAATCATATCCCCATTATTGATGATTATCAACATCTATTAACCTCAAAGTGCTGGAGAATTTGCCAGTATATCATTATATCCGATTTCAAGACATTGAGGAACTATTGCTGGCTGGCCCGTCTCCAACTTCGTTAGGCACACAAGGGCAGGGGTCACTGGGGTTCAGGCACTGCTGCTCCTGGTGCATCCCAAAATGCTGGTTGTTCATTTGCGGGAAATTGCATTTTAAGAACTGAACTCCAAAAAGTAATATTTGAATAAACATATATATTTGGCTGGGTGGATGCCCCTAAGTTTATACACAAGTCAAGTCAAAGAACTGTTTTCTGGTCAGGTTTTTTTTGGTGTCCACTTTCTGGGTAACTCCTAGGCGATCACCCCACTGGAGGAGCTTCAATCAGGGCAAATCGATCCATATCTGGTTGTTGTTTTCAAACCAACTGCCAAATATGCTTCGCATTCTCGATCACCTCACTCCTAGGGGGAACAAATTCAAGGTGCTTGAAAGTACCGAACAATTTTAGTCTTTGTGGTGCCCATTTTGATGGTGGTTTGATTTTCCTCTTTGGGACGTGTCACCAAACATGAAAACATCCCCAACAACTCAGGAGGGTTTGCCCATCAAGGAATGTGGGATTTTCATCAACAAAGGTATGGATACAAACCACTCAAAACTGAATGGTGGTTTAAGTGTAATGTGGGTAAAACAATAATAAACCATCCCCAAAATCACCATAAATAGGTGGTATATACCATTCCCAAAGGGGTGGTTTATTATTGTTTTACCCACATTAACTACTCAGGCACCAAGCATATTGTTCACTTGCTGCTCCAAGCTTTTGAACTGACAGCACCGCACAAATAGTCTGAATAGTTGAGACATGTTGAGACCACAAACCCAACGAAGCGTGAAGGGAGGCCGATCATGTATGTAAACATGTGCATATATAGATGACATGTAAACACTTGTCATAAAATGAAGAAATTATGTGTCACAGATACAGAGATCACACATGATTTGGTTGGTTAAACCGAAATGGAATATTGGACAAAAATGATACGTTTTGCCGGCAGTCAGATGGATTAACTCAACTTTCACTGTTGCTGGTGTCAAATATCAAAAGAAACGCTGTTGATGTCTACGCTACACTACTAACCTACAATACACATCGACTTGTGAGGCTTGAAATGAACGAAAACAAATCCACTGCTACGCGCGACGCGATGCCGGTCCAGGTGGCCCTGGTCGCCCCATGGGTGGCCTCAGGTGATGGCTCAGCACCCAAAACTGGAGATAGATAAAAACATTTTTGCAGGAAATATGAAGTATCTATAGTCTCTAGCAAGATCGGGAAAATTAATTAACATTCAAAATCGAACCCGTCTATGATACCAAACCTGGGGGTTGAAGAACAGAACATCAACAAAAACGGACAGAAATAATAGAAACCAACAAAATCCAACAAGTATATGGGCTTTTTGATGCTGGGAAAAACCTGCGAAAGTTTTCAAGGTGAAACGACAATGGTGGGTACAGCCTAAAGCACGTAGAATTTCAAAGCCAAAATGTAGATCATACAAATCCAGTCAAATCATATAGAGCAGAAACCAAGGAGTTTTAATGGGCGAATATGGACAAAGGATTGTGAGACCAAGAATTCAAGATTTCAAACTGGCGATGCGCTCACAATTCCTCAAAACTAATGTTGACCTGGAAAGAGCGACTTGAAGTGGGGCTTGCAACCCACAGGTAAAGCGAATCCTCCACAACGAACATGGGTAACAATATAGCTTATTTAGCTTCTAGAATCAGCTGCTCATTCTGAACAACAAGTATTTCCAATGGTGCAGAGCCGTCTTCCCATGTGCTGAGGCACCCTTGGACCATCTGCATTGGCCCAACTGGACATGGTGTTCCTGCCCCAAGTTCCGTGACGGGCTCTTAGAAGGTCAGGATGAATCCTAGTGTTGACCAAATGAACCATCCCAAATGAGTTCGTGTCAACAAATATAACAAATCTTTCGAATGGGTTGAAGTCTCTTTGTCATAGAGTATCCGCATCAATCGCCGTGGAATGGCTATACCAGGATAATTCACCCCAAGCTATTGACCACATGGGTTGGGCTGAAAATAGGGTTTTTCCATGTTTTTCCACCAAATCCACTGCTAAATTCCACATAAAAACTTGCATTTTGAGGTATCGCTGATCAGCCAAAACCCACATAGCTCGCACCGCATCACTCCTGGTCCAACAGGCTCCATGGGTGGCCTCAACAAGAGGCCACATCTTACGGTACCACCAAAACTCCCAGAGCATTGGCCATGGTCACTCATCGATCAACCAAATGTACTTGCAATTCCAACCAAATCCTGAAATCTATGTCGAAGCAAAACTATCCATAATATATCCACATCTGCGTAAAAAGTTATAGACATGCCGGGTGTTTACAGGCCTCTGTGACAGATGAATCACATGGCAAGACACTTGATCTGTCTGTTTTTTCTAGGTAACATTTCATACCCTCTGAGACCTGCCCAAAGATCACAATGCGATTCCCTGGTCCCATGTGCAAAAACTTCCCTTAGACTATGCTCTTGTACCTGACCACTCAACCTGGAAAAACACGACAGAGTTCCCAACCCTTGCGGTGGAACCAGCTGCACGCGGCCAGTTGGAGGTGCAGAACCTGTTTGAGAGGCGCAAAAGCCTACTGTTGTGCTTCTCGTACAATGCTATTAGATATTTTCCTCCAATTGGCGTCATTAGAAGACACGCTGTGCTTTGCAGAAATCACTAGAAACTGCACGAACGGCAGGTCTAAAACGGCAAAAAAGCTGCCATTGGCAACTCGATCCATTTGCAAAGAGGCAAAGAGCGAACCTGGCCCCGGTGGGCCGCCGGCAGGTCCCATCATCGGTGGCCTTAGGTAAAGATCAAACAAGAACACATCTCCCATTTCCATGAAGAGCAAGTCCCAAAATTTGCTTTGAATAGCATCAGTCCAGAACGACTCAAGAAGAGCTTCAATGAGACATCTTTGAAGGAATACAGTGTTCAAAACAACCCGTCTCCAGAAATGACGAACAGACCACACTCGCAGAGTCAAAGTAACTTTCACTCTCCTTCTCTTGTGCATTAAAACGTACTTCCTGGAAAAAAACATGAAAAGTCCACAGCAGAAGAGGAACAAAAGAAGCAATCAACAAATTCACCCAGATTCATGATGCCACGCAATTATCCCCTAAACTATCCTAAAGACTTTTGACATCGCATTGAGTTCCAAACCCCTGTGGAACCATTTGCACAGGCCCAGTCGGAGGTGGCGACCCTGNTGCTTTCCAACTGAAAGAAGCCACTGGTTCTTGGAATTCTTTCGCATGAACTTGGCATCATGGCACACACAATCACAAGCTGTGCTTTGCAGAGATCATGCACAACTGCACAAAGGGTACATATCTTAAACTAAAAACCAGTGCGGCCATTGGCAAAGGGCGAACCTGGCCCCGGTGGGCCGCCGGCAGGTCCCATCATCGGTGGCCTTAGGTNTGCTTTCCAACTGAAAGAAGCCACTGGTTCTTGGAATTCTTTCGCATGAACTTGGCATCATGGCACACACAATCACAAGCTGTGCTTTGCAGAGATCATTTACAACTGCACAAAAGGTACATATCTTAAACTAAAAACCAGTGCGGCCATTGGCAAAGGGCGAACCTGGCCCCGGTGGGCCGCCGGCAGGTCCCATCATCGGTGGCCTTAGGTTAAGATCTAACAAGAACACCGGGGCAAAGGGGGGATCACGAGAGAAGCATTTCCATGAAGAGCGAGTTCCAAATTTCGCTTTGAATAGCATCAGTCCAGAATGACTCAAGAAGAGTTTCAATGAGACATCTTTGAAGGAATACAGTGTTCAAAACAACCCGGCTCCAGAAACAACGAACAGANAATAGCATCAGTCCAGAATGACTCAAGAAGAGTTTCAATGAGACATCTTTGAAGGAATACAGTGTTCAAAACAACCCGGCTCCAGAAACAACGAACAGACTACACTCGCAGAGTCAAAGTAACTTTCACTCAAAGGAAGCAATCAACAAATTCACCCAGATTCATGATGCCACGTAATTATATGTAATTNGAACCTTTGACATCACATTGAGTCCTCAACCCATGTGGTGGAGCCATTTGCATGGGCCCAGTCCGGGGTGGAGAGCCTGTTTGAGAGACACAGCGTGGAAAATCACAAGGGCGTTTCTTAACGCAGAGGCTCTTTCCAGTTGGAAAAGTTTGTGTTTTTTGGAATCCTTTTTGCTTAAAAAAGGCATCACTAGAACACACAAGACATCACAAAACCACAAACTGTGCATTAGAATCATTGGAATGTCCAGTGCCCATCTGCCATTTCAAACATAATAAACGGTAGAGACGGTAGAGACATATAAATATGCTGCCATTGGCAATTCAATCCATTTGCAGAGAGTGAACC
>BGPT01000864.1:313-38305 GCA_003297045.1 Symbiodinium sp. clade C Y103 | reverse complement strand
TCATCTCTTGACATCGCATTGAGTTCCAAACCCCTGTGGAACCATTTGCACAGGCCCAGTTGGGGGTGGAGTACCTGTTCGGCACAATGTGGCACGTGAAAAAGGGCGCACTTAAGGCAAAATGTATCCTGTAAACCAAACATGGATTCTTTAAACACTTGCCAAAAAGCCGAAAGAGCGCAAGTTGTGTCTTGAAATGCCAAATTTTTGTTTCCTAAGATCTGAATCAGGTGCTGCCAAAATGGCAAGCGGAGTGGAACCCAGACCTAGCTATTGGGGCTATTCACCGCAGGGAACCTGCTCCCGGTGGTGGGCCGCCAGCATGAACCATCATTGGTGGCCTTGGATAGGAATTCGCAAGGAGTAGGATTATCAAAGCAGGGGAAGGTGGGCAGTGTAAGGGACCATTTCTTTGAAGAACAACTCCAAGGTGTACTTTGATTTGCTGAACTACTCATATGAGCTTCTGTCTCAAATCTTTGGCGAAAGAGATCTGCAGGATTACACAAAGAACCATCTCACAAAGTCGGAGAAACTTTAAACCAGCATCTTCTTTGTAAATTGACACTTCCTGAAAAAGTCGACAGCATAAGAGGAACAAAAGAAGCAATCAGCAAATTCACCCAGATTCATGCCACGTAATTTTCCCCTGAACTTTTGACATCACATGTTTGAGAGGCACAGCGTGGAAAATCAGAAAGGCTCTTCTGAATGCAGATATGGTTTTCCAACTGAACTCTGGCGCACAAGCCTGTTGTCAATGCAGAATTCCAAGTACACTGAAAGATATCATTTGATGAGATTTGATGCTTGTCAGATGGCAAAGACAAACCCACGAACTGACAATTTATATATCCTGCCATTGTCTGACAAGACTTCCTGGTTGCTTTATTCCTCCCGAAACATACCATAGTCAAAACATGTATGGACAATGCTCATCTCACAATGGGAATCCCAACGTAATGGGTATACAAGACCCCAATGGATTGATGACCATCCCCCCAAAAATGTGGGTATACAAGCCAATTTCATCCAAAACTTGGTTCATGGTTAATTATCCCAGGATTCACCTTAATAAAATGTGGCTTGTATTATATGTTCCGACGTTTTGATTATAGCAGAAATCACACTGCTTTTAGACTGTCCCAGCGGTGGAAAAACTGGACCTGCTTGCGGCGGTCCGCCAGCAACCATCATCTGGGGCCTGGGATGAACAACGCGGTAGGATGGTCTGGTTTTGAGGGAACTGGACACTGCAGAACTCAAATTCTGCCTATTCTGCAAACAAATCTGAAAGCGTTCACTTTTGTTGCATGATTAGTGCAGTGGGCACACCAAATTTTGATCCTAAAAGTAGTAAGTTGGTTAAACCCCCACAAGAGCGAAATATCATGGGATACAATGTGGTAAACTAATAATTAACATAGGGGGTTTCTCGGACTTACCAGCCATTCTAGTAGGAAGGCATCTTGCGTGCGATCCCGTGTCCCGCACTGGCACTGCATAGGCACCATGGTCACGGGAACCATGTTGGGTCCTGGGCGGTGAAAATGCCACTGATGTGGGATGGGAAGAATACCAGCAACGCTGGGAAAATGAAAGCCAATTTCATCAAACTCACTGGGAATGGGGGAATGGGATGATTTTAATGGTTATGGATTAGGTCATTCCCCCATTCCCTGCTAAGCACCAGTAAGTTGAATAGTCTTGAGAATTTAGTTTGGCTCGCTCTCGCCATGCTGCTTCGTAATCATTCGACCTCAAGACCTTTCGGATGATCCCAACGATTGAAGGTACTGTGTTGGCCAGGCTTGAGGAATCTTGAGGGACAGCGACCTTCAACGTTTGGGATTGCAATACTTGGAACATTACTATTATATACTATTATCATCTATCATCATCATCATCATCTATTGTCATTTATCATCTACTATCATCTATTATCATCACTATTACTATTCCCATATTGTTATTAGAAAATACATTTATCATCATGATGAAAATTACTATTACTATCTCATCCCTATCATCATTATTGGAAAATTACTACTATCATCACTATTACTATTGTTATTTACCACTACTATTCCACCCAATGGTGATCATTTTCCCAGACTTCGACCGTTTCTCCGCATGTCCCCCCCCCACCGGAGCCTGGCGCCACATGGGTCATGGGCCTCGGCGCGGTGATCACATCAACAGCGGGCTTTCCCACGGTGAAAAACACATTGACCATTTTGCCACTGGGAATTCCCATGCGGGTCTATCCAACCTCCGGTACTTCTGGGAAGCAATATCTGCTGGTGCATCAATGGCGGCTAGAGGTGTCTGAACCCAGCAGTCCTCCTACAATATGCAAACAGACAGAAGAGTAAGGAAGGGCCATAGTATTATAAATTTTCTTTCCCCCGTCTGACTAGTTCGTGCTCTTCTTGATTCTAAAAGTACTGCTTCAAAGCAATCACACCCTTTCAGATTCTGCACGGTTGAGAATGCCTCCTAGGAATTGGCTGCAGTGAAAATAAACACACAAACTGAACACTGAACCATTTCCAAGTTTGCAAGTTTCACCAACATTTTCCACAGTTTCTGCTCCGGTTTTCCGACATTCTCAACCTTTTTGCTGTGTATTTGAATCGTTTTCACTTCATTTTCCACTATTTTTCTTCGATTCTAGCGCATTTTCCCAGGTTTTCCCAAGTTTCCACCACATTTTGCTCTGGTTTTGTCAGCTCATTCCAGGCCAAAAATCACCAGCTCCACCGCGTTTACCCACCATGGCCCCCGGACTCTGCAGGCACCTCTGTGGTGCTGCCCACGACCGTGGCGACGCTGTGACCCAGACCGTCCTGAAGCTCCTGGCGGAACAGAGATTTCTCTTTATAAAATTTTATAAATAGTACCCTCTGGTAAACTAACATAACTATGGAAAATCACAATTTTTAATGGGAAAATCAACTATAAATGGCCATTTTCAATAGCTATGTTAGTTTACCAGACTATTTTTCCATTACATCCTTCCTGAAGCATATCTTCATATTTCCAACAGTGAAATAGTATATAGATAGGGATGTAATTGGGATGATATTGGGATGTAATAGATGTATGTAATAGATTTAAAAATGATAAATCTCTATATTTCCATTGTATTCTTAGTGAAACATTATCCACATCCCATGAGACTATCCGTTATGCTGGTGGGGAAGACATCTATCTATATCTATCTGTGTCCATCTGTATCTATCTATATCTATCTGTATCTATCTGTATCTATCAGTATCCATCTGTATCTATCTGTATCTATCTGGATCCATCTGTATGTATCTATATCTACGGGTGTATGTATAATATATAACATATATGTATATATATATTTATGGATATGTATATAAACATCAATATATTCCAGGTGGGAGGGATGGTATACACACATATTTATACACATACACACATATTTCGGACCTCTAATCTGTAACTGGCAACTAGCATTTTCAAATGTGTTCATGGATACCCATGGCCTGCCGCTCCATCTGTTGCTTCATTCGCATGGCCTGGCAGTGGGATTTGTCAAACATGGCCTGATCATCGGTCAGAAGTGGCAGGCTTCTTCGCATCCATTTTCTAATGATCATCCAATTTCAGGGGTCATTCATTTTGCACCATTTTTAATTCCGTGGGGGGAAATCGGTGTTGGAAGTTCCCCCATGCAGTTTTTCGACATCAACCACATTGCATGAACAAAAACAACTTTGCATCTTGTTGGAAGGACTTACCTCTCAGTTGGATAAATTCCAAACCTCTATTGGTATATTCCACTTGGTTCTGGTGATACCTCCTTTCACATCAGTTGAATCCTTCTTGACTAGGCGTGCTGTTGTTGCGTGTATATGGTATCTGCCAAGTTTTATGTCACCCCAAGATGACAGGGCCCCTGTGCATCAATCCATCTGAAGGAGCCTGCTCAAACTCTTCGCGAGACAGCACTCCATCGTGATTCGCGTCCATAGCTTCAAAAAGCTGTTGCATCTGCAGATGGGACGGGAAGCCACCAAGTGGGGAAATTCCGAAGATCATGGGGATAGAAAAAACTTCCAAAGGTCTCTTGCGTTTTGGAGTCCCATCAAATGTGAGAACGTCAAACGGGACCCCAATTATCCAAGTATTCGACCATGAAAAGAAACCACAATATATTATGTCAATCCACCAAAACGAAAAAGGATGCGTTAGGAAAAGGTGTTGGAGTGGCATCAGGCGTCAGATCTATTTCTGGAATACATGTTTTTTTGTCTGAAAATACGCCCAAAATCTCATGGTTTATCATCGGTTTTCCCACCAAAAAACCACAAAGTTGTAGCCCCTGCCAGTTCTGTGCCTCAGGAAGATCCACACCAGCCCTCGGCATCCAGGGTGCCACAGAAATGGGGGGTTTAACCTGATCTCTCTGGTGATTTCAGCTGGAACCCCACCATTTTTGATCCATAGGGGATCTTCCTGCTGGGTATGGCGCGCACAAAGTACAACAGGTATAGCTGGGTTCTAATCTTCAAAATCAACAAAATCAGAACAAGTCCATAGTTGGATGGTGCTGTAGCCACTTTTGAGACTTTTTGGTATTGACTAATGTTATTGATGGTGATCTCCGTACCTCCTAGGCCAAGATCTACATGGGGATATCGTAAATTTGGAATCCCCAAATGCAATGGCTTCCTCATTTTCTCCAGCGTAATTGTTACAAAATGGGGAACTCCCCTTCTTGTGACAAACTCAAGCATTACATTGGTGTCATATATATATATATATATATATCTATCTGTATATATATATATATGCATATACATCATATACAAGGTTTTGGCTGAACGTGCTGGCTTTGGGAAGTACTTCCCCCCCCAAACCAGCATTAGCAAAGCTTTAGCGGGCGCGCGTCACCGCCTGCGGGCCATTCGCTTGGCCTTTGACTGCATCTCTCTGATCTTTGACTTCGTCGATCAGCAGCATTGCAGAGTGAGCTGGGGTCCGGGCCCCGTAAAATTGCCCCGGCGGCTTCTGCAGGTGGCCCTGATAATTGCCTGATTCTTGGCTGAGGTCGTTCAGTTTGACTTGCTCCTGAACTATAACACCATCGGCTTTGACACCCCTGTAATCTATCTGCTTAACTGGTTAGCCCTGGCAGCTTCGATTATTGGTGGTACATGTACTTTGAGTTCATCTTCCTGACCCTCTACATTCTCCTGGGACGCTACGGCGACATTGACGGTTCGAAGGCGTTTGAGAAGGAAAAGGGCATTGATACGTCGGCAACTTTGGCTCCATCAACGGGGGTTCATTTGCTTGGACATCAATCGCATCCAGAGCTATATCAACGCCCTGGCGAATCATCACTCCGCAGATCACCACTACTTGGCCAAGCTCCATCGCATCCTTCACCGGACCTCTGCAGCAATGGCGGATTCCTGGAGATGCAAGTGGTGCTGGAAAGTTCTGAGTGGAAAACATGCTCATTGCCCGCATTGCGGTGGTCGATGGGACAAGGTACAAGATACCAGCTACAGACCCAGAGAACGTTCTACTTCACAGAAGAATCGAGGACGTCAACCTCCCAGAGAAGTACAGTGGCAAGGCGAAGAAGACGAACCAGACGAGCAAGAATCGAGGGGACGCAGTGGATCGGCCAAGAAACGCCGTCAACGTGGCAAGAAAAAGAACACAGACGACGGAATGCCGCACTATGCGGCGCCCACCATGCCGCCTCCATGGAAGAATACCGATACATCAACCAAGTCTGCCCCAAGCATGGCAGAAGCAGAGGACATGACTGCAGAGGAACGGGCCGAGATGATTCAAGCTCTCCGTGCAGCATATCCACGTCAAGAAGACATGCCTGCCTATGCCAAGAAAATCGTGGACAAATACGACATCCAAACTACGCAGCAGCTCACCAAGGCCATGCATCGTACGACGGACTCTATCAAAAAGGCCCGTCAGATGCTGCACAAACTCCAAGATGCAAAAGTCCGCCACCGCAAATCGTGGTTGAAGCACTTGGGAGCTTTGATGGAAACCTTGGAGAAGCAGGTCGAATCCTTCGACAACCAACAGAAAGACTATCAAGAGCGCATCCAGAACTCCAAGAAGGAGCTTCAGATTTCTCGTCGCTCCCTGCAGAAGCTCAACAGTCAGGCAGCAGAGGCTGCAATTCCAGAAGCAGTCTTAGAAGACGAAGAACCACCTGTAGAACCACACCAACAAGATGCCGAGGAGGCCGAGTTGCGGACCAAGGTGAATTCTCTTCTGCGAAAATGCCTCAAAGCTTCTGCCCCAAGGGAGACAGTGGAGATTCCATCAGACGAGGAAGAGATGGAGATGGCACCCACCAGCAAAAGACCTCGTTCTCGCGAACCTGGATTTGGTGGTGGTTCTATGTGACTTTGAGCAGTGGTTGCACGAGTCCTTCTGTGATCGAGCACCATGAGCTATCGTCACCTTTTGGCAGCTTTGCGGACCATGCGGTTGAGGCCTGCAGTTTTTACTGCGCAGCAAGCCGACTGGATGCAAATGACAGCTCCCTACAACCACTCCATTCTGTTCTAGAGGATGAAGATTGTCTATTTCCCTTCAGAGCTCTACATGATGCCTTTCTTCTACAACAAGAAGTTCGTCCTGAACCAGTCCTGACCTCCTGTGATGGAACTTTGATCAGGTCTTGCTTGCGAGCGGCATCTGTCAATTGTACCAAATCAGTGAGTTTCTCTCCAATGATTGACATCTTTGATGCGTCAGAGGATGAGGTCGGCCAGTTTCAGAGCAAACACCTTCATGAAAAGATTCTCACCAACTCAATTGCAAAACCTTGGAAAATCAGATCCAATGCGCCCAGACACTGCCGGCGTACGGATGACCACAATCGACGGGCTGCGGATGTATTCCTTCAAGAGTTTCGTCCCCAAGCACGCCGACCAGGTAATGATCAGAACACTTTGGAGAATCAACCTGACTACATTCAAGATCTTGCCATCGCTCTCCATCAGTATGGAACTGTTGATCCTGAGACCCAGCGGCCCATGATGGAAATCCTCACTTGGTACCTCAATGGACAACATCAACGACAATGTCATCGCCCACGACGAGTCCTTTTACAAGATGACTTCTTGGAATGGAATGATGACTTTTTGGTGGCATGGAGAGATCTTTTGAACCCTCATCAAGCTATTTATTACTACGTGGTTTTGCCGGAAGCTCCTATCTCCAGTTGGGAGGAACATGTCGCACAGCTCCTGATTGTGCAGCAACCTGTCCACTTTGAGCGTGCCACTCTTTATTCTACTGTCTACTACAGTTCGCAAAATGTGGCCATTCAACGCCTTGCAGTTTTCAGTCAGACACCTGTCCATCGAGAATACTGCCTCGACAAAGCTCAAGTGCCCAGATCTGTGCGCCATCGACCAATTCAGGTCTTCTATGGATGGCAGCCGATTGGCCCACCGCCACAGCCACCCCTGGCGATTCCTGATGGTGCATCGATTGTAGTCCATGTTCGACCACTGGCTGATGCCCCTTCTGATCAACCTGATCATCAAGTTCTTGGGGCTCTTTGGGATGAGTTCGCCTTCATGGCACGACAACCACGAGCAGATGATTCAGCGATTGGTGCTGATCCAGATCCTGATGCATCCTCCCCATCCAGTCCGACTGGATCTTCGTACCGGAGTGATGTTCAGTCGCATTTCTTTCACATCTTTCAACTGAGAGCTCCATTGAAGACTTGTCGCATCCGAACAGACAATTGGGCCAACATGCATAGTGGAATTCGCTATGCTTTGCACTTGGACCGACATGATATCCAAGCCTTGCATATGGTTCAACATCGACCACAAGATCTACGTGATGCGCAAACTCTGGTTGTCATTGTGCAAAAACCAGATGACCTTTCCGTTGGAGATCCTCGACGCCTGGTCTTGATTGACATCATTTTCCATGCGCATCAGCGACGTGATTTCAGTGTACATCGGTATGCCCTGCCTCTTTCAGAGCAAACCACCAGAAGGCAGCTGCTTGAAGAGCTCGGATTGCAGCCATACTGTCATACTGTACGCCAGCGATGCTTTGTCAAGATCAATGACCAGCTGATCTCACTGGCTAACCATGCACCTTTGCATCTTCATCATGGAGACTATCTTCGAGTTGATTTACCACCACATCCTCAACTTGCCATTCCAACTCGTGCCATTGCCCGCTGTCTGCGGGATGGATACCATATCAGTCAAGTCCAGCAAGTCTTTGATCTCGCTGAGTCTGACTTTGAATGGTCCACTGTTGAAGTTCAGCCTGATGGTGTATTTGAGGACACTGCACTCTTTCAGCAGCATTGGCAGGTACTCAGGCGCCAAACAGCTGAGACGGTGGCTCATGCTCAGCGGCCTGAGGACCCAGTGCCCATTAAACTTGCTGATCACCTTCCATCACCCAATCAGGTAGCCATTGATTTCGCAGCAGTCCAATGGCAAGCCCTCGCGCTGACATCCATTCCTCTTGGTCTCCTGGAGTCGCTACCTTCAGATTTGACCCTCTTGGATGTCACGACTGACTATTTGGCTACCTTGACCCATTCGTTGGATGAGACTCCGATATGTCTCCATTTCTACGTCGATGGATCCAAAATTGGCTCCCATGTTGGTGCTGGCATTGCATGTTTTGTTGACCATGCGCACGGCACTTTCTTCGCTGGCTGCATGAGCAAAGCAGTACCAGAAGCAGATCAAGCTTTTTTTGGTGAACACGCAGCTATGGTGTGGTCCCTTCTCTGGGCCATTCAGGTCAGCGACTGGTTCTACGCCACTGTCGGCCACTTTGAGCTCGACTTTGTGTTCCACTTTGACGCCATGAATACTGGCTACCAGACCGCTGGTGTTTGGCGCACTGCTGCACACAAATCGCGGAAAACCTTGATGCGGTCTTTGGCGCAGGTACTACAACGGCGTCATCATCCAGCTCGTATTCGATGGGAGCACGTGAAAGCGCACAGTCAACAACCCTGTAACGAACTGGTTGACCAATTGGCGAAGTATGCGGCCATGCACCCAACCTTTGTCGAAGACTGTTCAGCCTGGATTCACTGGCTTGAAGATCCTGATGTGCTGCTCCACATCCAATGGATTTGGTACTGGGAACATCTTCAAACCCATGCCACGGATGCTCCAACGCTACATGGCACTCTTGCCACTTCGACCATGCCATGGATCCAATCTTCACTGGTGGCTCCGAAGATGTCTGGTCCTCTACCTGTGCACCAAGAAGCTGAGGTGGATTCCAACCTTCAGGACTACCACTTTGATTTTACGATTGCCACGGTGAATGTCTTGACTCTTTCTTCAGAAGATCGATCTGGGCGGTTGACTCCAACCAAGCAACTCCTCTTGCAAGAACAATTTCACGCAGCTGGATGTCTTGTCATTGGACTACAAGAAACCAGGCATAGACGCATCATTTGTCCTCACAATGAGCATTACCACCTCATCGGTCATGCTGCTGACCCTCAAGGACATGATGGCGTGCAGCTTTGGTTCTCAAAGCGACTGCCTTTGTTCCCTGGTGGCCCTTTGATCCAGCTCAAGAATTTGACCATCATCGCATCTGGTCCGACGTATCTTGTCGTCAAGTTGCAGACAGCCAAGTGGAGGAGTATCTTCATTACTGGACGTGCCCCCCATGCTGGTCGTGCACCTGCTGACAACTACCAGTTCTGGCACCAACTGTCTGCAATTGTTCGTCCTTATTGTCGGGACTTTCCCTTGTTTTTCCTTGGAGACACAAATGGACATGTTGGTCATCAACCGTCATCTTCGATTGGCCCCCTTTGTGGTTCGCACGAAAATGTGCCGGGCACCAACTTTCACAATTGGCTCCTTGAGTTTGACTTGAAAGCAGTCAATACTTTTGAAGAGCACCACATCGGTGGAAGACACAACACGTTTGTGGCTCCTGATGGCCACCATGAAGCTCGCCTTGACTTCATTGCCACACCGTGTGCTTTGACCTTTGCTTCGCTGACTTCATGGGTTGATGATGCGTTTGACCTTGGTGGCCTACGACCTGATCACTACCCTGTGTTTTGTCGGCTTCGAGTTGATCGTCGTCTTCCTTCTGAACGAGTTCCTTATAAGCATCCACGACGGCAACTGAATCGGTTTGCTTTGGCGGCCTACTTCCAGGACTATCAGAATGTGATCCATTTTTATGACCAACTTTCCACGTCTGAGTGGACTTTGGATCCCCATCGAACTGCACACAACCTTGCTCAGCAGACCCATGCTGCTTTGCATCAAGTTGCTCAGGGGCACAACTTCTGGCGTCGCAAACATCACCTTTCGGAGGAGATATGGACTCTTGTGAATGAGAAGAAGTCTCTGTTCCAACAACTGAAGTCCTTGAAGGCGACATCCAGACATACCTTCTTGAGTGCCATCTTCAAAGCTTGGCGCCATGGGCGCTTTGACTGTGACATGGTGTCTCCTTGGATTCGACTTCATGACCACGCTGTGGCTACTACGATGTCCCGCCTTCGATGGAAGTCCAATCAGACCACAAGGGCCATTCGTGCTGCTGATGCTGCCTACTACCAGACCTTGGCGGAAGATGCTGGACATGCATATACCCATGAAGGGTTGACCGCTATTTGGCGCAAAATCAAAGCTGTCCTGCCCAAGAATCGCCTCAAGCAGCTTTCAGCCAAGCCTGATTTTGGAGACAGTCTTGTTCACCACTTTGCAGACCTCGAGGCCGGCACGGTGATGAGTGATGACCAAGCTCGACAACAATGTCTTGATGGCAATGTTCGACAAATGGCTTCCTTGCCCTCAATTGGTCTGATGGACCTATCCGAACTTCCAACCCTGACCGAAATCGAAGACCTTTGCTTGAAGCAGCGCCCTCATCGAGCAGCTGGCTTGGACTCTATTCCGCCTGAAGTCTGCCGAGGTGCTGCCATAGCAATTGCACCGTTTCTCCACAACCTGCTCATGAAATCCTTCTTGTGTGGCACTGAGCCCTATGATTACAAGGGCGGGCAGTTGTGTTCGATATGGAAACAGAAATCTTCCCCCAATCTGGCCACTTCGTACAGAGGCATTTTGCTTGCCAACGTGTACGGGAAAGTGGTGCATGCGTGGGCACGTTCAAGACTGTTGCCAGCACTGCTCCATCGGAGGGCGCCCGGACAGATCGGCGGGTTGCCATCTCAACAAACATCCACTGCGGTTCAATTGTTGAGACTCCACGGCCGACAGGGGCGAGCGAGAAGGCTGTCTACAGCGGTCATATTCGTTGACCTTCGATCTGCTTTTCACCACCTTCTCAGAGAATATGTATTCTCGATCAGAGATCCTCTCTGCCAGACCACTTTGGAACGATTTCTCAACGACAAGGACTTTGACTTGCCTCGCCTTGCTGCTGATCTCCGTGATGCTGCGACTGCCACACCGGCGGATGTACCACCTGGCTTGCGTGCCTTCCTGGCCGACATTCATGTTTCGACGTGGTTCAAGATGGCCCCAGAGGACACCTCCCGAGTTGTCACCGAAAGGGGTACACGCCCAGAAAGTCCGCTCGCTGATCTGGGCTTCAACCTCCTTATGTCAAGGTTGATGCATATCATTGGAGAACGCCTTGCAGAGGTACCAGAATATGTTCAAGGCTGTGCAGCCCTTGGTGTCACGGTTCCCCCACTGTCGTGGGTCGATGATCTTGCTATACCTTTGACTACGACCAGACCTGAGCTTTTGGTGTCATTGATCCAGGCAACAGTTGAGATACTCCACACGACCGTCAATTCGCATGGTATGACAATGAACTGCGATGGAGGCAAATCAGAGATTGTGCTGATGTACCGTGGACCTGGAGCCAACTCTTGTCGCAGTGCGATGTTTGATCGTGACCAAGTCCCAGTCATTGTGACGGCCGCAGAGTCCCACATTCTGACGTTGAGGGTTGTGGCAACTTATCGCCATCTTGGTGCCCGTTTCACGATGGATGCTGACATTGATCTCGAGATTGATTCCAGGATTGCAATGGCGAGACAAGCTTTTCAGCAGATGAAACGGCCTATCTTTCACAACCGCTACATTCCTCTACCTGGTCGAGTTCGACTACATGGCAGTCTGGTGATCTCCCGCCTCCTTTATGGTTGTGCGGTTTGGGCCGATGTCACCAGCCCATCCTTGACTCGCCTGGAAGCTGTTCTTTCTGATCATTATCGCAGTATGGCCAACATTGGATATTGGAACGACAGCCACATGACGGATGAGGAAGTTCGTTTTCATTTGGATGTGCCTAGCTTTCGCATCATTTGGGCCCGACATCGGCTGATCTACCTCTACCACCTTGCTCTACATGGTGCAGATTATCACCATCGATTGCTCTTGTTGGAATTCAGTCAAGGCCGTGGTTGGCTTTTGGAAGTCCAAGCTGAGCTGGCATGGATGGCGAATTTGGTTGATCTGCCAATGCCTGTTCCAGAGACCGCCGATGATTGGATGCCCTTCCTGGAATGTCTGCGTAACACTCCGAGATGGAAATCTCTTGTGAAAAGGGCGTGCAAGAAGCATTTGCTCCAAGAATGAATTGCTCGAGATGTTGATCATTACCACGAGCTGATCTTGCAGGAGTTCACTCAGAATGGGTTCGATCTTTATTCTGGTTCTGATCCTCAGCAATCTCCGTCCTGTCCGCAACATGTCTGCCCGGACTGTGAGATGGCTTTTCCAACGAAGCAAACCCTGGCTGCTCATGCGTACCAGGTTCATGGCCACTCTTCGGTGGAGCGACAATATGTTCAGTCAACAGTATGCCCTGGTTGTCTTCGTGACCACCATACCACCTGGCGGCTGCAGCAACATTTGCGATATCGTCAGAATGGGTGCTTTGACCGCATTGATGGTGCCAGATCACCAGATCAGCCGGTTACCATCACATTGCCTGCTCACCTGAAGCACATCAAGCGCCTCCCTGCCGTTCGCAGACACCATGGGCCCTTGCGACCTACGAGTGGGCAACGTTACCGTCTGTCTTTGACTCAGCGTATTACTCAATTGCGATCGGACGGCATCGAGGTCTACGCATGGTGGCATCCTGAACAAGATCCCGACCTGGTTCAACGTGCATTTCATGCTCTACGACGTGGTCTGGCTACATGGTGCGCTTTGACCTCCCCGACTGAGTTGGACTTCCATAACACCATGTTCAGTATTCTTTTCGACCTGGCCATCCCCGACCTCTTGGCTGGACGGATCTTTGTTCATTGGATTGAAAATGATTTTCACGACCATTGGCCAGAGGACCTCCACCCTGATTTGGTCGACACTCTGGAACGAGCTCATCTTTCCATGTTGGAGGACATTCCCGCTTGGGAGTTTCGACAGCAGATGAAGCTTCTCACAGATCTATGGATTCACCGACCTCCTGATTTTCCTGATTTCCCTGCGCGTGCTGCCCCGCTGCAACCTAGAGTTTCAACTCGGTGCCACTTCATCCTTAGCCGCTTTGCGAGGCTTGGAGAATGTGAACAAGCTCGGGCTCATTTGCGCTTTTTGACCAGACCACGATCCAGGACACCCTCTACGAGTGGGCCCTACTATGTAGTGCACCTTTATTCGGGACGACGTCGGTCCCATGATTTCCATGAGGAGATGCAGACGGCCTTATCGTCTTTTCCGAACCTTGATGTGAGGGTGATTTCTTTGGACACAGCAGTCGACAGTTCTTTGAATATCCATGAGGAGCAGCTATGGGCATTCCTTTTGCAAGTGGCGAAGGAGGGCCGCGTGCTCGGTCTCTTGCAAGGACCACCTTGTGAAACATGGACATCCGCCAGGCATCACCAGCAGGTGGATGCCGATGGGCATGAGATAAGAGGACCCCGTCCCCTGAGGTCAGCCCTTGATCTGTGGGGGCTTGGCCGCCTCACTGTCAGTGAACTGGCCCAGATCTTCACGGGGAATGTCCTTCTTCTCAAAGGACTGCTTCTTGCCATTTTGGTTACGCTGCATGGGGGCGCAACGTTTTTGGAGCATCCTGCAACTCCATACGACGAGTCCTACGCCAGCATCTGGAGGTTAGGCCTGACGCGCCTTCTGACACGTTTCCCGCATGGTCCATTTCAGCGCATCAGCATCGAGCAATGGAGATTTGGAAGTGAAGGGATCAAGCCGACGACCCTGATGTTTTCGAACTCTGATTTGCGGGCTGCTCTGGACCTGTGTCAGAATCGGGCGGCTCTTCGACCCACTGAATACTTGATCGGGAAGTCAGCTGATGGCACCTTTCGTACATCGAAAGCAAAGGAATACCCAATGCTTTTGAATCGTGCCTTTGCTGTCTCAATTCAGCGTGCAATCGCCGGATGGCACCTTCAATGCGCCCCATCCGGTAAGGAGTCATACGGACTCAAATTGGCCGAGCTTTCATCCTGTGCGGAGCACGGATTGATCAAGCCAGACTATCAGCCCAGCTGATTGCCGTCTGCACATAGGCACGAGCGAAGACTCAGCAGCCGAGGAAAAAAAAACATCATATACATATGTACACCATTCCATCCCCATTGTGTAGCAGCATATCCCCTGATGCCCCTATTATGAACCATACAATTGTCATTATTTCAGATCCATATGTCTAACAGCTAGTGGTATTAATTATAACAACCTCCATATTACTTAAAACCTTAGTGTCCCATGCTGTTAACCATACCATACATAGCATAATATTACGTAGTCACTAGGTCTTTCCATATCCTTTCCACCTCAGAACCCCCCCCGGCATCTGAGACGTTCCGACGACTCCTTCTTCCGGCGGGCCTCTTTAAAATCCATCCAACCGACGGCAAGTGGGGCAACCCCAATCCGTTTGAGTCTGATTGGTCAACGGGATTCCGAGTTCATGGATGATACGACCCAATCTATTCAGGGTAGTATAGTATACTCCCCGAACTAATCAGCAATCAACTCGGGCTTTGGACGATATCAATGGCAACAATTCTTCTATATAATAGGTGGTTAATGAAAAAGTTGGGTATCCCCTATGGGGTATCGAACTTGAGGTCAGTCACACTTGGGATCTACCCTCAATTACTTCAGTCAATCAAGAATTGATGGGGGGAAAATTTACCAATAATGAGTGACGATACAACCAATCAAAATTGGGGTATCTAGCCGACAGGGACATTGGAATCAATGGATATTGGCTGACAAAAGAAAGCTATCCATCAATTTCAAGGGGTTATATCCAAGGAACAATGAGATGGGGATATGACACCAAGTAATGGGCTAGAAGTAGGAACAAGATAGTGATGGAGTACCATTTATAGGCTTGATGTAATCTTTGGTGCGGTATAAAGGGTATAACCTTCATTTATAGGGGTATTCTTCTAGATTCTAGACAACAACAAATGGAGTCAGTTATAACCAACTGATGTGGGTGTAAGATGAACCCGCCTGCTGGCGGGCTTCTTCCATGCGCTGACGCTTGGCCTGATCCACAAACTCTTCAGCTGAGAAGGGGCAGTTGAAAAACCATGGACATGATTTTTGTTTGAGGTGGTATCATCAATGTAGATAAAACCAAGCAATGGTGATATAATCAATAGATGGTGATGAAGCCAACCATCAATCAAATTGGGATACATGTTTCAGTTTGGGGAAATAATCAATCAATGAATCCATGGGGATATGATCGTAATTCGCCCCCTCAATACATGGGGCTATCATCAACAATTGACTGTGGATATCTGTTCCGGTTGGAGATGCTGCAAAGGTAAGCAACACAAATGGAGATTGGCCAACGCTTACCAAGAAGCAAAGGCCCAAAACAACAACCAGGGCGATGTACTCAGCAATAGGTTCCACTGTTTTGTTGATAAAGATTCCCACAATGTGTTTTCAGAATTCCATCTAAATCAGCTAGCAAAAACAAAAAAAAAACATCAGCTACAGTGAACTGGCTACTTCGTTGCGCATGTTGTCCTGCCACAGGGTCGACATATCATCATTCAAAGCAAAAAATCAACGTAGTGCGAAACTGATACCAGGTGGATCTAAGCTCCATCCTCCATTTCTTGCTACTTAAATCCCAAGTTGGGTGGATATATTCCAAGTGGATAAAACCTTGGAATACTTCAGAGGGTACCCTCTGACGACATTGAACTACAACCTCCAAAACTTCGTCGGT
Organism: Symbiodinium sp. clade C Y103; assembly: GCA_003297045.1. Taxonomy (NCBI): domain Eukaryota; class Dinophyceae; order Suessiales; family Symbiodiniaceae; genus Cladocopium; species Cladocopium sp. clade C. The sequence continues at coordinate 22,093 of BGPT01000864.1, read as the reverse complement.
CCTGCCTGGTCAATTTCTTCAGGTGTCGGCCCCTGGCGACTGCGGCGTCACGAAGCTTTCGGTTTTTCAGACATTTATCATCTCAGAATTGTGAAGCAGATTGGCATATGGGTGTGTCTGCAATGGGGTATATACCCCCCAATGCCCCAATGGCAATGGTTCACGTTGGGAAACTGATTCTGAACCAGTGGATTTAGGGTTTTCCCCGATATGTTCAGACAAACCCCTGTCCAAAGGAAAAGCAACTTGATCATCAATTGATGAAATGGTTCATCTTGATTTTTTTGACATTCTGGACGTTGCAAGATGTCGACTTTCATGCGCTGCAAGTGCTGAGTCTGTTGTGTCCAACTCAGGCCACACAAGCTGACAACTCGTATGGAACAAATGGCTTCAAAGAGTGGGTACTTGGATGTGCAAACACACCCAAATGGCATAGTGTGAGTTATGTAGCCAATTAAATCTCAATCATCATCATCATCATCATCATCATCATCATCATCATCATCAGCAGTATCAGTATCAGTCATCATCATCCTACCCTCCAAATGACTGCCCTCCGGTAGTCAAACGTGGCAATGGACAATGGCCGATTTAGAGATGGGATTTCCTATTGCTACGTTTGATTACCGGAGGGTAGCCCATGAAATGTCCCATCACGTGTTATGAAAAACTGTTGCTACTCAATTATTAAAAACCAACCATTGTTAATCGATTGTTCAGTGGGAAATTGATGATTGACCACTGGGTTCAAGGATACCCTACAGTATGACCCCACCTGGCCACGAGCTTCGAAAACTCTCTGCGGATGCCCCTGGTGGCCATGGTGGTCGCTTGGGACCTGTAGAAACGAAGGATTTTAGAGTTTATCCTCAGTGGAATCGGGGACGAAAATGTTGAATTAAGGTGAATTAAGTCGAAATAAGTTGAATTAAGTGGCTGTTTGCGACCTATCAGTAGGGGGGGTTGACCAAGAAACATGGGGGACTTCGCTGACAAGCGGATGCAGCCAACAGCTGGGGATAGACCTGGCAGTGAATTGGATAATTCACCAATAAATGAACAATTTCAAATGGTCCATGTACATGTCATGATGAGCAACTAATCTGATGAAGCATGCAGTTCACCCACCAGGAAAAGTGGCAAGAAGCTGAAGCTGATCACATGGGAGATCTTACCTAGTCCCAGTACCTAGTAGTTGAGTCATTGGGGTTCGAGATGCCATGAAACTGTCATTTAATGATGACTTATCCTTATTCTTGATACATATAGATGTATAATACATTTGTATACATATGTATATATATATATATTTATTTATAGGTATCCTTGCCCTATCAGCTATACAGCAAAACCCTCATTGCTAGCTCTACCCTTTCGTGTGATCTTGATCTCGGACCTCAGGCTGTGCCATGGCACTCTGCTGTGCCTTGGACAGCGGGATAGTTGTCGATATAGAAACATGATCATAGATTCATCCGTAAGTCCCTCTCTCTCTCTCTGTACTAATACATCCAGACTATATATATGGTATATCTCTATATATATATATATATCTATATGTACATGTATATATATTTCTCAAATAGTTGATGCTGCATAAATCTTTATCTGGACCGTCTCTACAGGCCAGAAAAGGATCTCAAACAAACAAAAATTGGGCATATGTGGCGATGGGTGAGGTGAGTTCAAGGTTGTTTCGCTGGATGTCCATCACCCCAAAGATGGTAGATATTGACCCATCCACACACAGCTATGGCTTCAAACTTCAGGCACTCAGAGAGCTAGAACATAGGCAATTTTCACCCAACAGAATGACGTATGGACCAAACTTTTCAGACCAATGCCGAGGCGCCAAAATGTAAGGAGTGGTCGAGAATGCTCGAGCCCAAAAGCTTTGGCCAATAAGTTCCAGTCAACGGCAGTGCAATGAACGGCCACCTGGCCTGGAAATTCTTGTGGCTACAGATGAGTTTGGCGGGGGACCGTTCGTGGAGATTCTTCACAAATGCATATCGCAGCCCCATCCTAGGCGATGGTTTCCTGGTGGAAATTCCTTCCCCTCCCAAAAATCACCGCCATGGCAGCCTCGGTCTTTTTTTGAACTAGGCAAAGATGGGTGCTGCGGCGACAAAACACAGCAGGGCGCCTGCGGGCAGCGTCAAAATTTGAATGTCAAACATTGGTCACTTTGGCCGAGACCTGAAGATGGGGTCCACGACGAATGACATCCAACATCATCTAACGTTTTTTGCCAAGATCTCCGAGTTGCGCTGCTTACAGCCCTTTTCTTGGTGGTCCTACCGGATGCCTTCAATACTTTCATCCTCACATCTTCCCATGATTTCTTTGGTGGTTGAATGCTTAATCCTCATTCTGCTTGAAAAAAAAATGTGTTGGCCTACACCACATGTTGTTGGTTGAATCCCTCCTTTCCTCGTCAATGTACCAATTCTTGGTCATCCATTTTGTTGCTTAATTCAAATCCACTGAATGTCGTTGTTAGTCAAGTAAACTCCACATACTTTGCTGGGTAAAATTCAGTTTTTGCAGGTCAAATCCAAGATTTGGCATGATTTGGTTGATAAAATCCATATACTTTGTGCAACACCTCCATTTTTGCTGGTCCCCACCATTTGCCGATCCTGTGACCGCCCAAGCGCAGCCATGCCGCAGAGGTGCCCAGTAATCCGCACCTGCCGAGGGTGCAATGAAAAAAGCCTAGGGAAAATTGTTGGTTATACTCACAGTATATTGGAGATTTCTAGGGATATAATTGGGATATAATTGGGATATAATTGGGATATAATTGGGATATAATGGGAATGGTTAGTTCCTGTTATCTTGGTCAATCTTTGGCAGTCGATGAATTGATATTTTGCTGGCTATGGCTATTTTCCCATCCAAGGTTGGGGATGAATCGTTGGTTATATCGGAAAATCCATGTGGTGGGACGCAAATCTAGGATATTTTGACGGCGATTTGAATATTATTGGATATATATATATGTATATATATATGTAACGCATTCGATGATATGTAAACAGCTGTATATCTATCTCTCCATCTCTGCATCCTTCCATCTCTCCATTGATCGGCCTGTCGAGCTGACTGTCCGTCCATTTCTTTATATACTATAAATAATGCCCATATGTATATGTATGTGTACCTGTATAAGTATAAATACATATTGGGGTAGAGTTAGGTACAGCAGAGTGAGGGGGTATATATATGTATGTATATATATATATATATCAGTTGATGCATTGATAGAATGATAGCTCTCATTGTTATTTGGTTGTTTGCCAACAGATGAGAGCAATTAAATGCAATCAATTGGTGTAACCAAAAGGGATCTGGATTCAACTAAGAACCTAGTGTCTTCTCAAGTTTGCGTCGGGAAAGCCTGCTCTTTTCTTTGTTTTCTTTGGGGTGACACAAATTGAAGCCCCCACATCTAACGTGTTTTGAAGTGCGCTGCTCAATTCTCCCCCTTCATCCCTCCACAAAATCAAACCTCCTCACCTGACTGTGTAGGCCGGTTGTTGTGAAATATGTATGCAGCAAGTTCAAAACCAAACGGTCACGCACTGCGACAGCTTCTTCGGTACCAGTTCTGAGGCCTGATTTGCTACTCATCAGGCAGATGATTCCACAGTACAGTTCTGACTGAATCCATTTGTACTGCAGTGCCAGCAACTCACCTGTTCTGAGTAAGCAGTGGAATCCTAAACTAATGACCACTGCAGAGATCCCCTTTTTCAAGGGCTAGGGCAATGACCGCACAAGCAATGTTTAATGTCAGCGGCGGTGCCCGCTGAGGAGATTGTGCCTGGAGTCTTCTTCGTCGAGAAAGCTCGGCACCCGAAGAAGTCCGCTCAATCAATTCGCGTCAGTGTCAAACACCAAGCACAGTGAAGCGAACATATTCCCGCAAATGCCAGTACTGAAACCGAGGAGGCACCGCTTCCCCATTCTCCCATGTAGGCTGCGACCAGGCACTGACACCTTCGAATATGAGTTAGGGTTGGAATCAACTTTTAACTAGCAAGGATCATTCTATCATCCAGAACCACTGGAAGTTTGTATACGGAAATGGTCCTTAGGGACCGCAACCAACGAAAAAGCAATGGGTGCTGAAACACACCCCCTTGGAACGCTCATCTGATTTTTTGCAACGCTTTCTGCTCAAATTAGTTGATTGACCCAGCCTCACAAATTATCTGTTTCATCCCATCCGAATCAGGATTTGCCCAAAATCCACCCACCCGTCGTGTGCCTTCCAAATCCTCCGGGCATTTGGCCTGTTGGAGATGAAACTACCACTCGTTTGGTGGGTCAAATCCCACATTTTTTGCTTTCATGTACCCACTCTTGGTGGTAGTTGGAACCACCAACCAGATTGGGGTTTTGATATCACAGCCTTTTTTCTGCAGGGCAATCCACCTCCAAAAGGGACTGTTGGGCCTGAAAGCATCCTGCATTCTTGCTGAATATCCCATCATTTTGGCGGTCCAATGCTGGGTGTTGCAACAAAAATATGGGGAGAGATCATCCCACTTAGAGATGGAACATGAAACCTGCCAGAACGGGTTGAACATGGTGCCAGCATTCTGCATTGGTGAACCCTTCCTTTATTGGTGAACCCCCGCATATTCCTTGGCAACTTGCTATGACTGCTATAATTCCTGAATCAGAAGTAAGATGAGATACCCTCTGGTAAACTAACAGTTTGCTATTGAAAATGGCCGTTTATAGTGGATTTTCCCATTAAAAAATTAGGTGATTTTCCATAGCAAACTGTTAGTTTACCAGAGGGTAAACATCAATACGCCCATGTGTGATGATTCACCATGACTGATCGTCATTGTGAGGTCAGGATGGGATTTCTGATGATTGCAAGCCCGATGGGTCAATGAATCAACCAACGTGATGTGGATATATTCACTGAACGTTCAATGCTTAATGTAAGTGATCATTGGTTAATATAACCGTTAAGTGGGTAGTTGGATAAATCAACCAATATAAGTGGATAACCCCACTTGGGGGTGCAGTTCCAATGAAGTAAATTTTTTGGGCCCCACATCCCGACTTGTGGAGGTTGGAATTCACCATAGAATCCTGCCCATTTCCGTCCTGTTAAATTACCATTCATTTTTTGTTGGTTACACTCACCATATGAAGGTGAACTCATCAATCAATCTGGCCTTATGGAGGTGAACTCACCCATTTTTTTCCACCCCAACTGCAGCATCTTTCCATCGAGGTGCCACTGTGCCCATGGCGACCAAGGACACGACGACCAACCTTGGGGCATGGCGCAGGGGTAGCGAGCAACTTGGAAGCATTGAAAACTTGAGACCAATTATGGGATGTAATGATGTAATGGGAATTTATGGGATATATCTGGGTAAACTATAGTCATTCACCAACCTGAACCATGGGAATTAATTAGTTTGTGAAATATATCTCAGAAATTGTAATAATCCACCAACCATCATTCCAGTGACGCCGCAGCCATGTCTTTGCAGTTTCTCAAGGGCTATATCATCAAGCCTTGGGTAAACTGAAACCTCATATCGAAGGTATATCACCATCAAACCTGGGCAAACTTGGACATATTTCCCTCACAACGAAGCAAATCACCATGAAACGCTTGACCCTATTTCCATGACATTGGTGATGGCACTCTGGGTCCTTTGGTAAACTAACTTAGAATCCAGAAGAAATTCATGGGATTCATAGGTCAACTATCAAAATGTGCTGGAAGTTCCATTTTCAGGTTCTTGGAGGTAAACAGACTACCACGTCGGGGGTGGAAACTCTGTCATTTTTTGACGCTTTATCCAGGGAATATTAATGGGCCCTTCACTTCAGTTTAGTTTCTTGGAGGGTAAGGTGGTAAACCGGATAGTACACGCTACTTTTGATCAATTTAAGTGTATATATATATATATATCTGTCATTTTCTTGTGGGCTTATGAAGCGGGAGAAGTAATTCAACACTATCTTAGCATATCTTAACAGGATTCCACATTTCTGTCTAGTGATTATCTTCAATTTGTTGCATAGTAGAACACCCTATCATAACCAAACACACGACGTTGTTTTTCGTTACTGCTCATCTCACTTTGGGTAAGCCCAAGAAATCAAAACACAATTCAACCAACCAGTACAAGATTGCACGATCCCAATGATTGCTAGTTAAATATTCCAGTGAGTGTTGCTTTCGCCAGCTCAACAAACCAGTTGGCGTTTTCAAAAACAGTTCGAATCAATCCTGATTTTCCTATGATCCAAGTCAACATAGGATATCCCAAGGACTGCTCCAGATCCCAGTTGTTTCTCCTGTTTACCCGTTGCTGATATCTAAAAAGCCAACCAACTAGTGAACATTTGGACCTATGAAAATCAAACATGGCCATCATTTATCGGGGATTTTCCCATTGAAACCTCCATTTACAGGCGATTTCCAATCCCCAAAAATCACTAACTCTTCGTTTTCACACTCGACTCATCGCCCCTTCTTCTTTGTATTGCAAGGCACATGAACCAAAAGATGAAGCCCAGCGGGGGGCTGGCATCCAATTCCTGTGGTGGACACAAAAAACACACAGGTTTTCAGTGGGAAAAATCTATGACATATATATATATATAATAGTTGTATGTTCCGGTTATACATATTTAAATGATATTTCTATGACATTTCGCTGAATAACTTTGCGAAAAGGCTATGTAGTTATGTAATGATGTGCTCCACACTTTGTTTTGAATGGGGCCATATTCCCAATTAAGTCCCTGTTACCCTTAGCTTTCAGCAGTTCCAACACCATTATATCTAGTAGGGGCTTAGTTTGTAGATGATCAATGGGACACCGCTTGATAAACTGGTTGTCCAACTTTTCTTCTGGGTTTGCAACTGCAGTCTGTAATCAGTTCACAGGGATCATCCGTGTCACACCCTAAACCTTCTTCTATCATATGGTGAACACAACTATCAACTCCGAATCTCTACGGCTTGTAACACCCCCCATGGTAGTTTTTGAGGTATGGTTCATACTGTCCCTAAGGCCGGGCAGAAATGCAAAATCAGCCCAGCCAGTGATACCTCTTTCATGAGTGAATAGGGTAATCCCAATTCCAATAGTTTGAAACCTCATTCTCCCCAGTATTTCATGGTCATTTGGAGCGTATAATACCCCATGCTCATCCCACTAGAATCCCATGATTCATCAAGTTACTGATATGTAAATACACAATATTCGCTGTTACCTACCTATGATATCAATTTTGAATGTAAATAAGAGTGAATTATATCCAACTTCAGGCTACCATAGACCCATGCACTATCCCCATTATTATTCTCATCACCATCATCATCATCATCATCATCATCATCATCATCATCACTATTACCCAATACTATCACTATCATAATTATATATAATTATTACATATTATCACTATGATCCAAAGTACTATTCACCCATGACATCCTCCAAAGTATCCCGGTTTTGAGTCACCTGAGGTGGCGGTGGAAGGTTGCGAAGGCCGCCTGGTCTCAGCTCAAACCTGAGGTGCGACAACCCAGGCATCGAATAAATTGTAAAGAGAAACCATTCATATCACTGGGACATATCTCATATAACTTGTGTGTGTATATATATATATATATCGATTATACATATATATGATTATATATACACATAACTGGGTTGTTTCATGTTATTTCAGATGGATTCTACTCACTGATTGCAACTGAGATGCACATCCAAGTATCCATCTATCAATGATAACTATTCATGTGTATGATACTCAGACTACACACGGGGATCTTCCACTCCAAAGTTTGATTCCAACAGCGTAGGAACCATTTAATAAATGATGTTATTTGGCAGCAAGAACATGAGGCTCGGCCAAATGATGTTGCCACCACCAACCACTACTAAACACTGTTGAAACATCCAAATGTCCCCTCAAAAACTTTGCTGAGAATTTACAGGACCCCCCCATATCTGAACGGTGGAACTGACCTTAAAGCAAGAAAACAACTAGGGTGACCCTCGAGACCGCCGCAACGGATCCAACTGAGGTGATGACAAACTTAGGCCGCCCTGCCCGGTGCCTGTGGGAACTGCACCGGGGGGAGCGATTGTTTGGGTCCGATGTCAATTTCACTTTGACTACCCTAGGGTGAAATAACATATGTATATATATATATATACATATATATATATACGGATATAAGTATATACATAGATGTGGAACACCATTGGCTTCTCGAGGAGAATATTTCCAAATGATGGGTTTTCCACATCTATGTTCGAGAGGATCTTGAATTCCATGCGAAGTAAATTGACTTCTTCTTGGGCTCTTATGGTGTTGACCCCGGCCAACAATAAGGGGGAGCGCTTCAGACATGGGGTGTAATAGATTGTAAGAGTAATATACCACAATGATTCAGCACGACGATCAACAACTAATATGGATTCAATGGCGAAAATCTGGATGAACTAAAGCATACAGTACACAATCCACAATCAGAGAGATTTACTGGCGACATTCCCATCTGTTGCACTATCATCCACCATTTTGGTCAACTCACCGGAATTTTATGTGCGAACTCACCATTTCCATGGAGCAAATCCTCCCTTTTACAGTGTGATCTCCCAATTTTCAAGAGGCAAATCCACATTTGTGTCTGCCCATTTTCATGAGGTAAATGAGCTAAATTCACACATTTTCTTTTGCGGTCCACGTTTCTACTGGGGAAATTCACACTTTCAGCTTCACATGCACACTTAGACTTACAAGTCGCACCTGCACAGGCAGCTCCCAAGAGAAGCAATAGCAGCAGCAAGCCATCGGCCTGGAGAATGAGGTGATGAATACCCATAAATTCAATTGGGATGTTGCTGGTTAATACAAGTATCAATGATGGGTTCTAGACAGTGAACTATTGTCATAATAATTAATCCCCAATAAAGTCGGTAGACGTTCCCAAAAAACAACCAATCATCAATGATATTGGCTTATTGGCTCAACTGACAGCTTCTAATCTAACCTGGCTAGCTCGAACATCGCCCATTGAGCTCGATGTTTTTTACCCAGCAGCGCTAGCTTGGCGGTCTCAACCCCCGTCACAATGATCAATGCTTGATAGATGCTCACTGGTTGCTATCACACTTTACACCTTTGCTGTTGGGGATACCGCCTGGGTTCACTTTGAATCGAATACACCAGTCATCGATGATTTCCCATTTCCATGTTTAATTACGGGAGGGTATAGTCGATTATGAGCAATTGGTGATGCCATCGTTCATACAGGGTTAAGCTAATGGACCCACAATTAAAAACAGATATCGTTGGTACTTAAACTCGATATGAAGATTTAAAGGATGATTGAGAAAAGACCCAATTGTTTTTTGCAAGTGGGGATAGTTTGTCATTGTGGACACCACATTCCCAATGTGTTCTTTCCGCAACACTGTAAAGCAGCTTGAAAAAGTTGATTCGCTTGGGATCTGAAGTTTTGGCAAGAGTCCACAAAATCGGCCCCAGTCAACGCCAACGAAGCACAGAAATGTGGAGGATATAAAGAAATAAACCATCATCCCAGAAATCAGTAACGGAAAAGGCTGCAGTCAGAACTTTGTTTTTGACCCCAGAGGCCTGGCCAGCCTTTGGGATACTGGGATATGCAGCAGCGCTGTCTTTTAAAGATACTTTCCCAAATAGGGAATCTTTCTTGGGAAAATTTCTATTGGATCCTTAAGCAAATTCAAGAATATCAAGAATAACATAGTCGTCATTAGTGGGTAGAACTCAAAGCATCTCAAAACCATCAACGAACCAACCAGGCACCTCTAGCTGTGACCGTGTTCGCATCATCTGCAGCCGTGCTAGACGACGTTTCACCTGGATTGGTGGGGAATCTCACGCCGGACACGTATTGGAAGAGGATACAGTAGGATTGATGCGGGAGATAGTGGGATATGTACTGGGATATATGGGGATATGAGATATAAATATAACTATATTGATTATCCTGCAAATGAGGACCACCTATACGCTGTCCAAAGTCTGTGGCACACATTCGTCGCCATAGATGTCCGACTTCGCAGGGTCAGGGACTCGGTCAGGGACTTGGCCTCTTCCGCCGCCTGCGAAATTGCACCAAGCGCCAGCCTGCTCTGAATCTGAGAAGACGGTCGCTGACCTCCTAGTCGCTGACGACTTTGAAGTGTCGGAAGGCTCAGACCTCATCAGACTCGTAGAGCATTTTGGATGACCAACTATATATATATACATGTACATATACATATACATATAGATATGATTATACATATACATACACATATATACATATACATATACGTGTACATATACATATACATAATATATGTATCTGTATATATATATATATCATATTATATAATATATATTATATATATACAGTATATAGATAGTGGATGAAATGGGATATAAACAGGACTGGGAATCAGTTGGGATTGATGTGGACAATGTCCTTTTTGGAGGGAACATGTTCGCTGGAGACCATTTTTTTAAAGCTCCAAAATATGTCGGGGTTTCCGCTTTAAACTTTCCGACAAAAACTAAGTCGGGGAAGGGGGGAAACTTTCCACAAATATAGGTATTCCACTGACAAGAAATCCAAGCTAGAATGGATGTATGGGAAAATCCACAGGAAAATCCTACATTTAGGGCTAGAACCATCGCGTTCCTGCAGATTTTCCTTGAAATCAATTTATTCAAACGAATTATTCTCAAATTCTGGTATCGTAAAATTGAAGGCGCGCCTTTCAGCAACTTCATGGCATCACATCTCGGGTTTCCGCTCATGAAACATGCATGGTGTTGGTGACAGTCCCATGCATGGGTTTGAAATGACAATCCCAAGGTCCCTCCTCGGGTCATCAACAAGTAGTCTTGTCAGGTATTAAATAGTTAGTAGTGGATAAGCACCACACAAGCGGTCAAAATCGATTTCCAATAAAATGAATGCCGAATCTACTCCCTGACATTTTGAACACTTTCTATATTTGAAACACCGGGAACTTTAGCTCATCGAAAGGGTAGGGCATCCCAAATGTCCGCATGAAAATACAATTGATGATACATCTGGATTCACTTGCTAAATCCCCTAATCTTTTAAGATTATCTTAATATTGAATATATAAATATAGTATACAATATATATATATATATACAATATAATTGAAGCCAATCCCATTGGTTTCCAATGTTATCCACCACGGGGCTGACGGTTCAGCTGCGGATCAGGCCTGGTACCGAAGGAAATTGGCAAACACCTTGGTCCCCAGCTGTGTCGAGAGATCCTCAGGAGTTGGGGATCTTCCTACGCCCCCACTGAAATCCAATTAGAAACCCAAATCAGTGGAACAAATAAGGTAAAATTTGGGGATGGTTGATTATTGCTTGACCAAACTTATCCAACGTCATTGCTATGACTTGGATAGCTTTTACCAGCCACTTCTATATCCCACATAGCCCAGTCCGACAAATCACCAGGACACTGCCGCTGCGGCCACCAAGGGAAATGGGAACCACCGCGAGCCTGGCTGCCAAAGGATTGCCTTGAGATTCTCGGTGATTGCCTGAAGTCAAAAAATATCCCAAAGATTTTCTGGTGCCAGATTAACATGAAGATCCCCCGACGGTTCTTTTCATCAATTTCGCTCCCAAACATCCAACCCCCAAAACTGCCAGATGTCCCAACTTTTCCGCAGCCATCACCATCCTCCCAACATCAATAACTAGCGCCGGGGCGGCAGAGATGGCAGCAAATCATCATCCAAAAGAAGGGTCTGGGAGCAGCGGCCATGCGGTGCAACTGATGGTTCAATCCATGATGATAAATGGGCAACGCGTTGGAATCAGATGATGGGGTAAATTCCGGGAGGATGATCACACATCATAAACCGATTTTATGGGTACACCATTCCTAGACCAAACCATACCTGACCTGGAATAAGATCCGAAACTTTGGGATTTCCAGATTAGGTGAAAGTAAAAACTAAATGCTCCCAAAATTCTGATGTGGAACCCATAGAAGGGAGTGTTTATTGTCCTAAGTAGAGGGTCAGTGAGGTTCCAGTTGAATAATATAGAAATGGCTCATGTCCTGCCACTATTCAACACCACAACCTCCAGTCCTGCTCAAAGTCGTTGATCGTAGGCCCTTCCAAGGCCGACTTGGCATCGAGCAAAGTGAGAATCTCTTCGTGCAGTAACTCCACTTCATGGAACACTGAGTGTCCCTCCAAGTTGTCAACAAGCCGCTGCTGAAGTAGCAACACCCTTATCAACCTTTGTTGGTATGCCCGGCAGCTTTCCACGGGCAATTTCCTCGCGGGAAAACAATACGAATTCTTTGGACGCGGTGTTTGTATTGACACAGGATCTGCATTCACACGCGGTCTGAAACAAAAAACAAAGTAATCACTTCAGAAAAACATACCAGTTGTACCGCACCACGCGGCGGCGGAAGTTTCGAAGACAGGTAACTTATAGGAAAAGTTGTGGTTGGGACGCATGATTACCAGAGCAACACAGTGGCAGAATGAAGCATGGCTGACTGCCTGTCTGCCTGCCTGAGTTTCTGCCTCTCTGCCTGACTGCCTATCTGTCTGCTGGTCTGACTGACTGACTCACAGTCTATCTCTCTATCTATCTGCAAGACTATCTATCTGTCTGACTGCTTGTCTGTCTGTCTGTCTGCCTGTCTGTCTGTCTGTCTGCCTGTCTATCTTTTTGTCTGTCTGATGGTCTTTCTGACTGACTGCCTCTGTCTGTCTGCCTCACCATCTATCTGTCTATCTGTCTGCCTGACAGTCTATCTATCTGTCTGACTATCTGTCTGTCTGCCTATCTGCCACATCTGAAATCTATCTGTCTGTCTAGCTGACTATCTATCCGCCTGTCTGCCTGACTGTCCATCCGTCTGTCTATCTGTATCCGTGCGCCGCAGGGTCTGATGGGCTCCTGGGTTGGAAAGCGCTGCATGATGCCAGTCGCTTAGCCTCCTCCACTGGTTAGACATTTGCTTCTAGTTTTTTATCTTCAAAGATGGATGGATTGTCAGCGTTGATAAATCCATCCTGACATGGCACCGTAGGATAGGACAGGGTAGTCCTCCTCCAAACGCTTTTTTCTCCATATGCTTTGGACAGGTTATTCAAGATTTACCCATGCATCTTAGTGCGACCTCCAGTGGTCTTTCAACCAAATGCCCTTACCCACAACGCTACATGGGGATGGCTCAACACAAAATATACCCCCAAATTGGTACGGTTTGAGACAACAAATGACCAGTGTTGACCACACATCTATGATGGAGCCGTGTCAAACATGCAATTGTCGCTACTTGGCGTCCGTTTTTCGATGCCCACGTCCGATAATTTTTGACCAGTCTCTCAAAAAAATCAATGAAACCCAGTGGATATATTCCCAAACATTCGCTAGGTGCCGGTCCAATTACAGGTTTTCTTGGTAATTTTCTTCAACACATATCTCTAATTCCCATGTCTTTTTTGGCATGCCCCTTAAAACAAAAAAACCGTCCCAGGTGGGATACACATTCCTCTGCCGTTTTGATTGCTTACACCTGTCAAAACATTCATTTTCTAGTGAATTCTTCACTTTCACCATGAAATCAAGAAACAAACACAGCTATTTTAGCTGGTACCCTCTGGTAAACTAACATAACTATGGAAAATCACAATTTTTAATGGGAAAAACAACTATAAATGGGCCATTTTAGCTGGTACCATTCACCATTCACCGTAAATCTTCGGTGCCCCGCGCCTCACACCCAGGGCTAGCCATGCAAAGAGCACCAGCAGCACAGCCACTTCTGTGGCATAGGGCGGTCTGGCACATTGGGGTTGTCTGAAAATAGGGTGCCCCTCCAATGGAGTACCATTTTCCCCATTAAAATGGCCAACATGGCCAGAACTGGGGGGTATGCCCAAATATAAAATACGCCCCAAATGAAACCCTGGTGACATGGATTGGATCGATTCATTTTTGGGGGCACAACAAAGATCCATCAACATATCTGGGCTATTTCATAGCCAGAGCTGAAGAGCATTCATGGAGCAGCAAAGATTCGGAGAACGAAAGAACTATTGTAGAAAACTGGCTCGATTCTCGGGTGGTTCATATTTGTTGGGCAAACCTACAGCCTTGCTTCTTTTTCCACAAATATACCCTCAACGAATCCAATGAATCATTAGAAGTGGAGCGGACCATTGTGGAGTTGATTATGCAAGAAATAAACGTCCTTGAATAGTTGAACACATTTCGAAACGACAATGTTTTCTCTGAAATGATAATGAACATACTCCAAGAATTGGTTTAAGGGACAACGCCTGCAAGATCTTCGACCAACCAAAATAGGGGGTTCCTTGTAAGCTTTCTTTTATGTATGATGATTCTCTTTTTTTACTAATTGTCAAAATCACAATTGCTACTACTACTAGTATTGCAACTACTATCACTACTGCTATTCTTATCATGACGACGACGACGACGGCGACAACGACAACGACAACGACAACGACAACGACAAGGATGATGATGATGATGATGATGATGATGATGATGATGATGATGAAACCATCCTAAACTACACCCTCTCCCCACCGCCTCAGCCGAACGGTGACAGCTGGAGCAGGTTCTACTGCCTGGAAGGTCGACCCGGGGTCCAATCGATGCTTGGATGTCCCCAGTTGCTAAGTCGGCAGGATATGGTACCCCAGTTCTATGTGGGATATACCGATATACCCAAACTTATTTATAGGAGATTAGCCACTGATCAACTGGAATCCACCCCTAAATACTTTTTTTGTCGAACCAATCGATGGACACATTCGCCAACAAAGACTTGGGATCAGCCCGCAGCTCAGATGCCAATAGGTGGCCTCCATCGGCAGCCCGCAAGTCCCTACCACAACGAGGAAGTAGCCACATTCCAGCACAGTCTGAATTCACTTACTGTACCATTCTTTGCACCTTTTTCGAGCCATCCACTTCCAGAATTTCTGAAACATACCTTATATAGCTTCTAGAGCGAATGGGATCGGAATGGAATACCGTATTCATCCGTATACCCCGCAACTAACACACTAAAGCTGCATTAAAAATGAAGGCCGTCGCCTTGATATGACCACTCTTTCACGTGCGTCACCAGTGATTTCACTGGGGTGAATGCAGTTAGTCAAATCTCCCACCGTCCAAAAAAAAAATGGTGGTTGATGGTGGTTGAAACCAGCTAGCCTAAATCATTCGCAGAACTATACTGCAGTCACTGCAGTCATTTCTTTCTTTACACTGCAGTCGATCAATTCTCACATTAATACCCCGAATCTAAAATGGATTTTGACCGCACAGAAACCATTATATTAATTCACATCATACAGGGATGATCTGTGGAGCTAGTCAATGAATGGCTTGCAAGTGACAGCCCCACACAAAAAAGGCGCCAGTTGCTAACTCAGTTGGATCATCCCCTTACCACCAACAACTTCCTTAGGATATTATGGAGTGAAACAACTAATCGCAAAGCCTATGGCTGAAATTAAAGTCAAGCTGCAGTTTACCAAGTAAAGCTATGATGCTTTCATCATCTTTCATCCATTCACTAGCTATCTTCTTATTCCGAGGGGAATGGCTTTAAGTCACAGCCATGAATCAGCAAACATTGCTGGGGCAAAGCGAACGGTTCGTCAGCCCAATCCTCAAATTCATTGCTCGAACCAACCGATTTACTGGTGGCATTTCCGGTGGCCTATTTCCAAAACATTAAACGAGACACTCAGAATGATTGGATCATATCTTGTAGTATCACATCACCTAATCCAACCCCATTTTGGCACCATCTGGTTTTGGCTAAAATAGGGTGCCCCAAAAATTTGACAGTTTATACATGTTTATAATCACTTTCCAACTGAAACTATCATTCTAAGATTCTATGGGTATCCCCATTTTTGGACACACAAAGAACATCCTCAGCCCCCCGACCTGACGTAACCTGCAGCGCAAAGACGCTGCAACACCTGGCAGAGAGCGGCTGAAATTGCAGATGTGGTGATGTCACCAACAAAATAGTGAAAGTTAAGAAAAAAACCTGGGGGTATACTTTCTAATCGATCTATCATAACCCCCATGATCACCTTATGGATGTATACAACTAAACATTATTTTCACTACACATTGCGATGAACTGTTAACTCATCAATTATGGATGTATAAAACCACATATATATTGTTTTCTAATATTTCGTGGGATAGGATAAGATACCGCCCAGGTGACCCCCTATGGTTTTGGATTTTGAAGACCTCAGCAACCACCAGCAACTACCATTGAGGATCACCTGTTGGGAGGGTTGGTAGAATCCTGTCGAGCTGGTCGTTTCAACTCGAAAATGGCGAGATCTTCCCTATCAAACTGGGGATATTTCATCAACCAAACATGGTATGAAATAATAATGCGGGGCATTTTGGGGCCGGGTTCGTCCAAGAGTTAAGGGCTCCAATTTATGGTCATTGAATGGAAATGGTGACTTTCCAATCCTTTGGAAGTGAGGGTGCCCTATTTTCGTACGATCCGCATTGTTACCGACAATGGGGTATTACATTTGGCAATTAGCGTTCTGATGTTTCCTTATGGTACTAAGCACAGTCACCAGGCCATTTGCTTTACATTATCAACTTGGTGAACTGTAATTTACCAGTCACCTGTCACCTGGGGATGATATCTACTGAAACGTGATCTGAGAAGGACGACCCAAATAGTGGTCTTGAGTATCATTACTTGGCTGTTCATGCGTTAGTCAAAACCAACATGGGGGTACGACATTGAGAGGCATCTTTGGGGTATCTCTGATTTCTTAAACGGGTTCATCAAAAACGCGCAACGGCTAAAAATGGGTATGATGTTTTATCTTTATTTTTTGCCTACCATATTTGGGAAGACCCATGGGTAAGAAACTGGTGGTGAAGCATATGGAAATCAAACAAGACAAGATATTCACCAAATGGTTTCATGGAGACAAAAACAAACAAATCCAATGGTTCACCGATACTCGGATTTCAGAATTCATGGTTCGAACACGAAATGTTCAAAGGGACAACCTATCAACCCGATTTGGTTTGCACAAGATTGGGAGATTTGACCAGCAATCCATGATATCAAACACACAATTGGCATATTCACCAACCATGGGGCGCGAACCAACGATTTCTGCGGAGGCAGTGAACCAACTTGGAGAATGCTTTTTGCGGTGTTTTTGCCCTTGACCTTGTCACATTGACGGTTTTAGTGGGTTCTACCTTTAAACTTTCAAAGCTTGCGATCCTTCGCTCTTTCAGCAGATATTTCAAACACATTACCCAGATGGGTTTGTCTGAAAATAGGGTACCCCATTCCATCCTCTGGTTAACTCTCATTTTCCCTAGAAAGAATAGTCATTTTATGGGTTAATCCACCATTTTCAGATCCCTACCCAGATTCAACTTTCGAAACACCATCACCACGGTCATTTTTCAGGCCTATGTGTCCTCGTCCTCGGCCCATGGTCTTCACCTGGACGTTTAATATGCAGCACCGCGTTGACATCATATGGGGATATAATGGGGATGTAGAATGGGAATATAGAATGGGGTGTGTATCCAGCTGGATATGATACTTGGGGTTGAAAATCAAAATGGGGCTATGTCTACCCGAGATTCTAATTCATGGGGAGAATGATATGATTCCATTGGAATTGGAGGCACCTTATTGTCAGACAAAGCCATATTCGAGATGATTGACAAAAATCAACACCAAAGAAATATGCAGGGGAATATGATTGTGGGACCAAGATTCTTTCGACCCGTTGTGGCCTAGGAGGAGTGATGACGAGTGCCACACTCTCATTAACCTTTGGGACCCATTGGTCTTCGAGCCACACCTCCAGAATGTCAGTCATCTGGGGAATCAGAGATCCAATTCTTGTGGATCCAAAACACTTGGTGAGTTCGATTGCCATTTTGTGTTTGCTGGAGGTTACTATCAAGACATCTTCCCAGGCCATGAATTCGCATTACATTATCTTTGGACACTCCATGACCTTAGTTGAACTACTATCTTTTTCCGTGTTCATAATCTTCAGAAGCTCCAAATGGCTTTGTCTGAAAGTAAGGCATCCCCAAATCCAAAGGCTTAGCATCACGTTCCCAGTAAAACTGCCATGCTTACGGGTACTCAGGGCTGCAGTTCCAGTCATGTGTGGATTTGTAGTTTTAGGGGGCCCATATCCCAACTTCCAGAAATATATTGGGCTTATTGCCGTAGTGTATCTATTAATAAGTCCAACTGCATCCCCGAGTAAGTTATTTGTTGCATTACATCTCCAGTGCATCCTATGAATTTCCATTCAAACACCATTTTTGGTAGATCTTATCTGCCACCATATCAGGAAAAGGCCATCTCGGTGTTGAAAATCCCATCTAGTTCGATATATCCATCATCAAACCTGGTTATTACAGTTGTTTGCACCAACTTAGTGATTCCGAACTGGGGCCCCTTCCTGATTATGGTATATCCCCATTTTCAGACACGGATGCTCCACCGCCTCTAAACTGCTCATGTTTCGGGTGCTCTTTCTGGTTGGCTGCCTGCGGACCTGCAATCGTGAAAACATACCGCCAAGTTCCGCGAGAGTCGATATTACCCTCCGGATCCCTCTGGTTATCTGTCACATAGCTAAGGAAAATCACAATCTTTAATAGGCAAATAATATTTTTTATAATCTATAAATGGGCCATCTATACCATAGCAAACTGCTCAAGAATCAGAAGGTAATATGTGAATCATAGAGAGAATCATGGGATATGATTGTGGGAACCGTGTGATATTTTGGGGATAGTCGCTGGGTGAACAATGGGTATCTAAAAATGGATATATCACCACCTTGATATGATAAGTTTAGATATGATTCATGGACAAAAAACACTAGTTTCCCATAAATTCTCGGGGGATGCAGATCCATCACTACCAACTATTTTGGTGTGAACAGAGAAGCATCATGAAGCATCGGGGTTTAGACCCGCACTCGTATCCATATCAATACCAATATAACCAATCAAGACATGTATCTTCTGCAACAAAGTCACCCCTGCCCAAGTTGACATGGAGACTCCGTCCCAAATTTCCTGCGACCTTTTGATGTGCCCAACCAAACAAACTCACATAGCTTATCATCATTTTCCCTATTGGAATGACATGGAATGACCATAGTTTGGCGGGCAATCTCCCATACTCAATCACACCCATCTTTATGATTGGTTCAATTGGTTCAATCCCCATTTTGGAGGGTACAATAAACTGCAATTTTTCGCCGTTTTCGATGGTTGAACCATGCTAACAACCACATGTATTCCAGACATTACCCCCATGTACCTGGCTCATTTTAAATGGTTCCGATCCACTGGAATGCAGCTGCCCTCACCTGCTCCAAAGCAGTCTGGGATTGCCAGTGGTTCATCACCTCCCACACAATCTGAGGTCCAGGGTTATGCACCAAAAAATTGCAAATTCATTGGTGAACATGGTGATTCAAAAGGTTTATCTTTTCTAAAATGGCAATTTCAAAAGGAACTGTGATGATTGACCAGTGGAGTTTTTGGTTTCATCCTGCATTTTTGACACGCTTATGTTTTGCAATCCAGAACAAACCAGGTCCGGCGAAAGAATGTGGCAATTTTACCTAGGTGTCTGGGTGGTCCCTCGTTTTCACAGGTATATCATCTAGGGGTAGATTCTCCAGGCGATGGATTTTTAGTGCTGAGAGCAGTTCAAATTTTTGATCTAAACTTGGTCTCTTCGGGGATCCAATCTTTAGATGCTCATTCCTTGGAAGATCTACTTGGTTGGTTGTTTGAAAAACATCAATCGACTCATGTTTGGCCAGTCATATTCTTGATCCTCTCGTTTCCTGATTGTGCACTGCAGTTCTCTCAGCATTCTGGCTTGTTCGAGTAACAATTCTGCTTGATTGGACACTCCACTATCATATCAAGTTGCTCATACGTCCCACTAGATCATGAGATATCCACATTATTCACCCATAACATCCCCATGATGTCGCATAGATTGGAAGTGTCAGAACCGCCATAATATTTCTTTGACAATTCGCCATGTATCCTCATTACATACCAATTACCCCATATACCTCGTATTGCTGGTTGATACCAGTTTATATCAATACCCCGATTATATTCCCATTTTTATTGGAACATCGAATGTTTTACCCACATCAAATACCCATTTCGAACGCATCATTCACCAGTGATTCAGCAACAACTAACAACAATCTGGCAGTACATGAGTTTTTTTCGGTGATATATCCCATCATATGGCCGAAAAATACAATCTCCTAAAATATTCACTTTAAACTTTAGACCTTGGTGATATAAAAGTCGCGATATTGTCGGGATAGAGTGATGATCAAATCCAGGGATTCATCATATTTCATGGTGACGGATGTCATATCCATTGATGTATCCTGTGACATTCTGATATTCAAGAAATTTTGGGTGATACTGGGAAGAAATCCTGCACCAGTTGGGGTTCCTATTGGTAACCATGAAACACAGTAAATAATGTGATTATCATGGGGTGTTTACCATCTACCACCAGGTGCAGGTTTTGGCAATCATCCACGACGTATATCCCCTTGGTATTTTTGAAATCCCCCACGAAAATCTCTCGCCTGCTTCAGGGCCACAGGCCTGGCTGAAACTTGAGCCGGGGAGCACGTTTGTTGGATAGGAGAAATGTGGCATTTAAGAGAACTTGACAGTTTGATAGGATTAACCATGCCAATTTGTTGATCAGAGCGGTTGCATGCTAATGTATCTATAATCCTTAACATGGCTGAACTCAATGTGTTACCATATCACATACATTATGAAAATTTATAAGGATTGCTACTAAGAGGATCAAGTGCGGGAAAATATTTGCATACTTATGGGATTGGCTGTGAGGCTTCAATTTGATATGGGACTAAATATTGGGGATTGATTCTGGGGATTAGCGGAGGGATTCATTCTGGGGATCTAATTGATTTTAAATACTTTCACCCCGGGGTCCCAAATATCAAACCTGAAAATGACAGACTTTATTACGGATTGCTTACCATGAATTTTCAACTCTTTATTTCCCATCCCGATCACAGCAAAACTAACAGATTCAAGGATTATTTTTGCAATCTCCGGATGGTTGTGGGCCATATTGGATTCCCGAGAAGTAGGCACATCCGCTTACTTCGGGGATTTTCCAGCCAGCCACGCGACAATCTCCCATGCATCATATCCCTATGATATCACCATTTACGATGGTTAAATCGCGAATGGATGATTTACCCTCCAGCAAATGTGGCAATTGAACATCCATCATTTCTAGATGATTCTCCCAGCTATAAACCTCCCTTTGGCGCAGGGAATTTCGGCTGCACTTTCACAAGCACTCCCAGGCATCCCAGAGGCGGAGTGGTGTGACCAGGCCTCATCTGAAAGAAGCGGCGCTGCTGCAGATATCTCACCATGGCCTGCACCGGGATTTCAATGAAACCAGTCATGTATATGTGCATGTACATGTATATATGTAAATATGTATATATGTATATATGTATATATGTATATATGTATATATGTATATATGTATATATGTATATATGTATATATGTATATATG